>JAPYYQ010001305.1:0-36033 GCA_030522585.1 Anagyrus pseudococci
ATAAAATACATTACTTAACACAGCTAAGTAGAGAATACATTATTAGAAAGACAAGATTTCTCGGAAACTCAACAGTCTCGTTGCAGTATTTTACCAATTCTTCTATACTTTGTCTAATTGCAACAAAAGTCCATTCTTACATATTAAAATATCAACATGTCAATTGTGTTAGTCACTCCCTATTCATGTATACTTTTACCTTAAGAACTACTGCTTATGTATATATGTATATCTTTATATAAACTTAAATTTAATAATGTAATAGTAGAAAGTGTTTAAAGTATAGTACACCTAAAATCAACGACTTTTTACACTTATTTTCACTTCATTCCACGTAATATACTGTACACAAAATTAGTCTACTAGTCGACACACGTGAAGAAAAACGTTTTATCACTCTGGGATCTCAGGTTCTGGAGTTGATTGGACTTGTTTTGGGACCATACACGACCGAGCCACAGACTCGAACAGTCTGAAAATTAATTAGTAAAATTTCATTATTATTATTGATAATATTATTACTAATTTTATTGTTATTACTATTGAATTGTATTTATAATAATTAATGTATTTAAAGAAAATCAAATTTACGAGATTTTTAGTGAATGATGACTTAATTTTAATGATTACTTTATACATATAAAAAATCTATTTTATACAGTGAAAAGCTATTAGTCAATTAAAAGAAAAGTTATATACATATTATATAGTAAAATGTTTAGGTAAAAAGAGTAAATTGTAAATAATTTTTATATTTCATGAATGTACTGTAAGAGTTTATAAAAAAGAATAAAAAGAAGAAAAAAAATTGAAGCATTGAACTGCATGTAATTAAATTTCGTTTTTTTAGTTTTGTACGCTAAATTAATATTGAATATTACAAAGAATATTGTTTCAATAATTATATATATATAATATTGACGAAATATCAAAACAAAGATAATTTAATTCGTTCATTCGTCGTGATGTTTATTCTTCTTTTTATTGTAAAAAATAAAATTTTACAAAAGACTATTACGTGTAATAATAATCCGTTGAACGGACATATCTCTGATGCCTCATAAACGTTGAAGGAAGTAATAACAACTATTTTTGTTCTGACAATCCCTTATTGTTCTGATAATTCGGTATTAAAGGTACGATTGAATCTAACAAGCTTAAAATAAAAATGAAAGATGAAATGACAATGGAGAATTTTAAAACGTTTAAGATATAATTTAAAAATCGTGTATCACAGTTAATATTTGAATTTTTTTGAGAAACTTTGATTGTTCATAGAAAAATATTAGTTAATTTTATTTCTTAAACGTATTAATTATATCAATAAGATTATTATCATTATTCTTATTATTAATATTTCCTAGAAAACTTCAAAGCTTTATTGCATATAATGACGTAAATGCATGTAAAATAAAATAATTACAAATTAAAAAGTGATTGAACAAAATAAAAAGATTATAAAGAATATCAAAAACTACCATCATAACTTTTTAAAACTAAATGCTAAATTAAATAATTTTGTATTACCTTATTTTCTTTTTGTATTACATAACAGTAAAAATAAAATTAATGTAGGTAATTTAAGTCATTTAAAGAAAAATTTTAATCTATAATTTAAAACACGTTTTTAGCTTGCTTCATAAACGTACTCAACATTCAAAATAAAATGTTAATAAAAGTGCAAACGTTAAATAAAATCCAAACAAAAATTTAAATAATTTACACTATCAAAGTCTTGTTAAAAATATAAAAAATTAAAAAAATAGTAAAATATTTACTTTTGCATTCTTATAACTCTACGAAATTGAATAAAAAAATTATTGCAAACTTTAAGAGCATGCAAATATAAGCCAAACAAATTTTATATCAACTGATACTACTTGATTATCTTTTTTACTAAAATTTCAAAAATCTTTGATAAATTGCAAATTGACATCAATTTAAATAGTGAAACTTACCAGACTCGAAATTCGAGCTTTTTGGAATTAAATATTAGCATAATATTTAATTAAAAGAATATTTTTTCCGCAGAGAGATAATTCGAAAGCAAGCTAAAAAAAGGTAACACCCATGTATCTACGTCAACGTTTAAAAAGCAAAACGCCACGAAGAGCTAGACTCGCGGCTCATAATTGCTAAAACATACTTCTCAATTTCAGGAGCACAGTGGACGAATTCATGATCCCAGAACTTGTAGCTCGAGTTTTTAATAAGCTCGATGAAGGTAATGAGCAGGCCCCATGGGTGTGGCCTGTTTACGATCAGCCGTTCAAGCAGGACTCGCGTGATCTGCTCCTGAATGGCTTCAGTATTTGCTTCAGAGAACAGATAGAGTAGAGTGCAGCTGAAGTAGTGAGTGTGGCTGTTGGGATAACGCAGCTGGTTAGCAATGGCATTGAGGAACAGATAGCGACCCTCTGTGTCCAGATCTACAGCCAAGTTTTGGAAGATGTCCATGTGAGCGGAATGCGCAATTGTAGACATATTCGGCTGGTGTCCTTTGCTACGAATGAAAGCAATCGCTTGAGTACCCACGTACAGAACGAGTGCATTCATCAACTGGATGTTGTAGCGCATGCCCGGTTCCTGGGAAACCTGTATAACACATTATAGTTACATTTTTTATTTGCTATTATTATCATCAATTTTTCTAACTGCATTAAATTCCCAATAATTACTACAGCAGCTTTTCATCTATTTCACGCCTGTTACACCTGTTGTTCAATCATACATTACCTGAAGGTTGGTACGTAGATCACTCAAGAAGGTAACTGGTGCTCGAGCTTTAAGATACGAGTCCAATTCTTTCTTGAACGAGGCAGGCTGAATGAGCGAGGCAAAATTCGTCAGAACCCGAGGCGCGTGTGCTATTTCCGGCAACATATCCACCTTGAGGTTGGGGGTGAAAGGATCAGGCAGACGCATGTTACGAGGAAATGCACTCAGGATGAGGTTGCGCATTTGAATGCAGTTGGGCGGTATAACGTCACAAAAACCGTAATGGTAGTCGCAAAGGAACTCCGGGAAATCGTGCAATAGAACTAAAAGGACTCGGAGTGTGCCTTTGTACAATAGCGTTACGGGTTTAGCTGTAAATAAAAAAATCAACAGAAGCGGATTATTTTCGATCCTTAAATGTATACAATTTTACAAGTTTTTTATAATAAAGATTGAATTAGAACTCACCTAATTCAGCATTTCGAAGATATGGCGCAAGGTATTTGAAAAGGTCAATGAGCAGCTGAGCATAGATACCCCAGCAGCGTTGCTGAGGCGTAATGACGAGCATGCGACCAATGAATACACGGTGAGAAACAAGTTCGAGCCAGGCGTAACAAAAGCCCGGTGCCTTAGCGGGCCTGAGAATATGAAGCGTGTGACAAAAGGCAGTTAGAACTTGAAAGTTAAGAGCCTCGAGTACAGCTTCGGGAGCACAGAGCTCGAGAAATAGCATGATGAAGATGCGATGGTAAGGCAGCTGTTGAAAGTCCGTTCCTCGCATCTCATGATCCTGAAGCAGCACACCAGCCACGATGCCAAGCACTTTGTTCAACAGGTTGATCTTAGTGTGAGTGTTGGTCTGGTCGCCTGAATGTTTTACAAGCAGCGCGACGAGTCTGACAAAGGCATCGAGAGTGTGGAAGCACTTGGTGCGTGAAACCCCGGACGAGACACCAGCATCCGCAAGAGCTCGGTAGCAATGATCTACGCACATCTGCGTACTCAGCTTAAAGAAGCGCGTAATGAGCTCGTCGGTCTTTAGGATGCCCTGGATATTCATCTGATGAACAAACGTGCTGAAGGCCTTGGTAGGATCACGCGCATGAGACGGATTGTGAAACATCGTCACCCATTCGCGCAGCAAAAATTCTGTCTTCTCCAACAGCCCGGGAGGATCCTCGTAGTCTCTTGCCTGTAAAGGCGAGGGCACCTTACATTTTAAATACGTTGGTTTCGATTTCAAGCAGTAATTATACATATTTTTGTTAAACATTATTAAGCAAGCGGCTAAACAGCTGCGATATATCTACTTACTCTGACCTGCAGAATACCCGAATGAATATGTTCAGTAGGACCAGCAGGTGGACGATCGGTAAGAACCGCAGGATCATGATTAAGTCTCAAGGATTCAATCAACGAACTTAACCTGAAGAGTGATATTCTGGAAATAAAGAAACACAATTTTACACTCTGGACTTTCTATTGATAATTATAAACAATGGCAAATAATTTATGAATTACTCACCCTTCAGGAGCCGTTCTATGCAAAGTCATTCTAGCAAGTATTTCGATGGTGTGATACAGATCGGATTCACTGACATGGGTAGTTTGTCTCTCATCAATCAGATATAATTGGACTAGTTGCACTGCAAAATGTACTGCTATTACACTGCCAGCTTCCATTGCTTGAGCCAATGCCAAGTCAAACTGGGATAAATTTAATAAATGAGATCTGTAAATAGAAAAAAGCATTTTAAAATAGTCATTTGAATTTATAGTAGTTACCGTATAAGTTTGAATAAATGACATACCGAATTAAACAGTCGATAGCCTCAAAGTTGTACTTGTATTCGTCCCTGCATTCAATAACACAGCGAGTCAAGTGTTTATTCGTCCACTGCATGCCGTAGGCGCGCGGGTCTTGCAAACACTTAAGTATTCTCAAGTGCAATTCTCTGTAACGCATTACGAGCTCAGAGTCCATTACTCCGCTTGATAAAGTTGGCCCATCCATTAAACCGTCTACGGCTTTTTTCAGTAAGCCCAGAGCCACATTGACATCTCGCGATCGTCGCGTCATGATTAAGGACTCGATGAGACTGTGAAGAGCCGCATGTTGCTGCGGTGGGGTCGATGGACCCATTGTTGCGAGCAACATCTCAGCCTGAAAATTTCAACAAAACAAATGAAATTGAGAAGCTCTACTCAAGGAAGTTATTAGAAAATCTAATTCAGCGCTAACGTACCTCGCTACTGAGCTTTTCAAGCATCGAACCGACTTCGTCGTTGCTGACGGCAGCATAAACAGCTTGTTGAGCGGTGGCAATGGTCATGGCTGCTGGTGCATTAGTGGCAAAAGGCTGAATTGCTGGAGGTTCAACAATAGCCTTGGGAGCGAAAAGAGCTTGAACCTCACGCTCGGAAAGTGGCAAAAAGCCTGGTATGTTACGAGCAAACTCTTCGTAAACGGCCATTTGTTGAGGCGTGACTCCTCCTACTTTGAGCCTTATCTGCTCTGGCATACGTTCAGCTTGGTACTTTGCTACGGCGTCGATGTAACGACGTCCCTCTTGTCGTGCAATTTTCCGCACTTCGTATTCATTGTGCAGGCGTTTTTCCAATTCGGGTATGGCTTTTTCGATTGCAGTTTTTTGAATAAAGGCACAGGCAAGCTCCATATTCTCGGCGGCGACCACGTTGGCTGCCTGTTCGGCTACTTCCTTTTGTTGCGGCGTTGTACCAAGCACGGCCATGAGGAAGGCGTTCTTCAAATTTGTGCTTATTGACTGCATTATTTGATCGCGGCATGTTATCATGGCCATGCCAGCGGTAAGATTGCGCACCATATAGCGCGCGGCTGTGCGCATTTTGTTTTCGTCGTGATCTAAGGCAAAGTCTTTTTTTACAGTCTGCTCCGTAGTTGTAATGGCAATCTTAATCGATCTATCAACTACTGGATGAATCCACTCTTGGATAGCACGTTCCACTGCTTGACGCACGAACTGCTTTAGTTGAGGCTGTGCCTAAAATCATAGTAATAATTAGTTAAAGTCCTTCATTAAAGTCAGTTTACACTCGATATTATTAACTTGCAGTGCTATCTTACTTGGAAAAGCGGCAAGTTATTGTTGATAGTAATGTGAGGAGCAATATTGGCAATGTTTGTGATGGATATATCCATGTAGCTGAAACGCGGCTCTGGAGGTCCAGTCGGTAGCGACGGTGTCGTATTGGCTACAGGTGCGGGTTGCTGTTGTTGCTGCTGTTGCTGCTGTGGTGGCGGTTGTTGCTGTTGTTGTTGCTGCTGTTGCTGAGGTGCTTGTTGCGGCTGAGGTTGTTGCTGCTGTGGTACAGTTGGCGCAGGTCCCACCAAATCTTCGACAGGTACTTGCTGAGTTTGTTGCTAATTTTAAATATCAAAATTTTAATTTATGACTTTTAAAATAATAAAATTATGAGGCAATAAAATCGCACAAACCTGTCCCGATTGGGCTGCTTGTTGACTCGTAGCATTAACAGCAGCTTCAGCCTTTTTGTTAGGTTGGGATAGCTGGTACTCAATACTAGCTAGCTTCTCTGGATCCTTGAGATATACAGCTGGCTTAAGATCAGATACGTCAATGCTAAGATTTTTGCATAACACTTCGATCTCGAATTTAAGATTAAGTTTGAGATCAGGCTCTTGATGAAGTTCCGCAAGTACGTTCATTATTGCCATTGTCCAGGGATTGGGAGGTCGGAAAACTCTGCTTTTGGCACAACTTTCAAGCACTTTTGCAACAAACGGCACAACGTAAAGTAACTCTTGCTGGCCTTTGCAATAAGCTTCAACGAGCAAGGATTTGAGATCAATGTCTATTTGCAAGATAGGCTTATTCCGTCCCAACGTAAGCATGCCCAACCAATGACCGAGGTTCTTCAATAAAGAGCGGTCAGAGAAATTAGCTATGCCTTTATCGCTACGGAGCAACACTCTAATATTTCTGTAAAATTAAAACAATTTATTTTATTTTGCAAAATTATTACAATAAAAATTTCAACTATTGTTCCAACAATCTTACCTAAATGTTTCTCTTGTGACCATTCTATTGACATCTGGCACTTTTAAACAATCCAAAAAGTTTGAGTATAGCGCGTGGAAGTTCAGCTCGATACTAGCGCGTTTCATCACAAGATACTGTGCCATCCAGGGCCAGTATTCTTCCGAAACAAGATCTTTTATTTCGTCGCATTTTTGCTGTAAATTGAGTTGACTTAAATTGTTGAAAATAAACGCTGTCTTATCTTGCAGAGTCTCCGGTGGTGCCGTAATTTTTTCCTCTTTATCAGTAGCCACGAGTAAAGTATCAATGTTTGTTGCATTGGCTATCGATGGACGCCCAGACAATGAAGTCGTTGGTGTCGTCGAGGATTTGGACTGGGTCGTTGTTGTCGTGACGGTCGTTGTTGTCACGGTTTTGTAAGGAGTCGTAACAGGCCCAAGCATAACTGCTAGTGTCTTTGGAATAACTGGGCCTTGTGAACGGGCTGGCGGCTCTTGGCCTTGCAATCCGTATTCGACGAACTCGATCAGTTGCGGTGGAAACTCGCTAAAATGTGGTATACTGCGCACATGCTCACAGTAAGTCGTGTACTCTTTAAGGCGTGTCTTAAATCGGTCGAGTGCTGCAATACCAAAGTAGTACATCTTATTCCCTTCGGGTTTACGCAACGCCTCAAGAACAAAACGTAATGCCAATCCAAGGGTAACGTAGCTATTGACGAGTCCTCGTTCGATTATTCCACCAAACAATTGGGCAGTGATGTGCAGCTCCTTGTCGGGATACTGGGGAAAGAAGCGATATTCCTCAAAAAGGTTACGCAGCATGCAACTGAAGACGTCTCTTTCGCGTTTAATGTTAGAGTCCTGGAACTTCTTAAGCATATCGAGAACTTCGTCGATCGAAAGCGTGGGGTGAGGTGGATGATTGTATATACGCTGGAAATAACTGTTAGCTTCGTCTTCGATTTCTTTGGTCAAAGTGCCACCAGTCTCAGGAAAAAGACTAGCAGTTTCTTGCATGCGCGATTTTTCAATGGCTGTCGGTGGTGCAAGCCTGTTCAAGGCACCAATTGCACTGGCACCTCCTGGCATCACCGCTGATGAGCCTTGCGTACCCACTGGACCTGAATGCAACTGTGAAGGCAGTGGCATCACCTGGAAGGGTGTAGACGTTGGACCAATAAGTCGAGACGGAGAGCCTGGTGAAACTAAGGGACCCAGAGTACTCGGTAGATTGAAAGCCGAATTACCGGGGGGACCAAGACTTGAATTCAGGCTTATTGAAGCAAGGCTTGAGTTCAGATTTGTCAAAGGATCGACTTGTTTTGTGGAAAAAAGCTGCAAGATCACATTAAAAAAAAGTTAGAAACAAATCATTTACGTAGTACAATAAAGAAAAAAAATGAGCATAAATCAATAAACGTACCTGGCCACCTAATGCTGGGCTGAACGTTTCAATGCCCCTGTGCCTTAAAACAGGTGGAGGTATTCGACCAATTGCTCCTTGTTTACTCAACATAAAGCTGCAATTTTGTACCATACTTAAAATAGCATCTGCACAGTCTTGTGAAACACTCCTAAAAAAAAGAACCATTGGAGAGAGTTAGCAAAATCTAAATATGAAGCTTTGTAAAATTTTTAATTATTTTTCCAAAAAAAATCTATTTATTTACAATACTAAATTAAAAATTTAAATTTACACTCACCCTACGCAGACTTGTAGGCAGTGTAGTATAGTGGTGAGTGTCTCGTGAGGAAGGTGACACGATTTGGGCATGCTTGAATCATCTTTCATAGCCGAACTTAGCACTTGAGGACATCTGCGCTGCAGGAATTTGATGCAAGCGGCTACGAAAGCTTCACCATGATCACGAATCTTGTCCGTTAGCCATTTTTCAAGCTTAAGGTATTCACGTCGCGATGCGAGACACGCAAGATCAATAACAAAAGGAAAAGACTGAGCATTGAGCAAGGCTGAAAGTGCTTTGAGGTCTTGAGCGACGTCGAGAATACGCGATAGTCGGGTTTGATCATGGTCTCCTCTCAAATACCACTCGGCCATTGAGTGCATGATAATAGACTTGATTTTGACGTTGTTAGTGTGCCAGGTGTGATGAAGAATTACTGCACTGTTTGGGTGGTTTCCCAAAAAAATTGGCATCAACGCGCTAAGCAGCTCTTGTCTGTGGTAAAAAAATGTACATAATATTAGAAATGTAAACAACTGATACATTTGTGTATAATAATAACAACGTTTACTAACCTGAGTATTGTAATAGGAGGATTGATTTGCAACAAAGCAAGAACAAGTACATCAGGACAATGTTGGATTGGCCACTTGAATAATTCTTGCACAGGTGCATGTAAACCACGCTCAGCCATATAAAGCAATAACTCAACGACATTAAGCGAGCGCCAAATTTGCGCTTCTTTTGAATCTGCATCAGGCGCAGCTTTGAGTACATCCACATTAACCGAATGAAACGCGTAATCGGCAAAACTGAACACATCTGGGTTTTTGATAGTTTGCTGGATTAGCGAAAACTGTCCCTTAAAGTTTTCCCAATGTCGAGAGATGAATAGTTCGACAGGGAAATGCTCAACGGGATAAGACTGGAGCTTCATTCCGTAGCGTAGTCCGCTCATCAATAAATTCAATCCTTGGCGATCCTTGATCAGAAATTCAGGATGGTCGAAACTGGCCATCACGTCTTTCCAACCAATCGATGGATTCTACAAATAAAAAATGCCAAATAGTCATTAAATATTTTATTTTATGTAAATTTCCAGCTTGTTGAAGGAATGCTAACTGATCGGTGTAGGTTATACATCGCAGTTTATCGTATACTGTGTCCCTTTGATTTCATGTTTAAAATAAAATTATTCCGTTAAAATATAAATACTATGAAATTAAAAAAAAATTTAATCGCTAACATGCGTAAAAAATATACAAAGAAGAAATCCGAATTACAAGTTACAAAAACGTCGATGACGTATCGTAGTGATATCGAGGTTATCGTAAACAATCGAAACGTGCAGTTCTAGGGAAAACAAGACAAGTGATAACACACTGTTAATTTAATGTCTCTACCTGTAAACTTGAATACTAAGTATTTTAAGGTCAATAAAAAAAAAAGAAAAAGAAAGAGATTGTTTTATAAGAGACTCGAAAGTTTTTGCAATATAAAAGAGCAGAGAGATATAAATTAAATAGTAATTTAGTGTTTTAAATGTACTTGTAGTTGAAAATAAAACAAATACTCACCACTTCCAAAGTAGCCTTAATGAAAACCTCAATATTCCAGGTATTTGGCGAGTCAGACGATTTTTCTTTGCCATCCTCATTAGTTGAGGGATTGTCCCAAAAAGAGTGCAGTCCACCGGTATCGTCAAGGCCACTGCAGGTGCGTGCCATGTAAGATATCACTTTGGCAACACATCGTGCTGTCATGTTACGACCGCCGATGTTTGCTAGATTTTTCCGGCATTCTTCGACATTAACCGTGAAGCCATATCCAAACTCCATTATCAGATCGGCAAAGTTGACATTATCCTGAAAAGCAAAATACAAAAATAAACGAATGTAAGTAAAAGAAAGTATGTGGCGATCTTAAAATGTTTGAGGAACGTGACTAACCAGTTGATTAGCAGCCATGTTTAATTCGACAGGCTGTTGCGAGTCCTCCGAGTCGCCCGGGTAAAGGAGTGGCGCAAGAACTATCGGTACGAGTTCCCGAGGAAAGTCGCGTCGCAGACGCTTCAAAAACTTCTCTCTCGTCTCGGTGTCAAGTTCAACCTTGCTGGGATCCTCGAACACGTAGCTGAGAATCAAATGCAAGATTTCGGGCGAGGTATCGTGTAAACCGTCTTCACTTTTGCTATTAGCACTCTTGCTGTTGTCGGCGTTCACGTAATTCCTTATTAACTCGGGCAACTGTTTGCGAATATGTTTGACTGTGCGCGCGGCTAAGGCTGTGTTTTCCGAATGCTGCAACGCTATCGCTAGTACAACGTTTTGGATTAGCGAGAGGCCTAATACTTTGCGGACGTTTTGAAAATTTTCCCAAGATGGAAAAACCCACTAAAAAATTAGAAATATTTATAGATAACAGTTTTACACACTAAATTAATGTATTAAAACATAATGCAACTTACATTACGAGTATTAGGATGACTAAATGGATGTTCAAATGCTAAACAAAGATTAGAAATAAATGATGGCTTGCTTAAGAGTGAGTTACACTCTTGCTTCAGAAGTTGTGCCTGATAATAATCAGAATGAGTTGGATGGGGTGGCTTATCGCCTGTGAAATCAACATTCGAGATCAAACAGCGCAACAAATGACGATCAGCCTCCAAGCCTCTCCACCGGACCAACTGAAAAAAATAGTTTCATATTATAAACTGTATATAAAGCATTATCAAACTAAATAAAAATTAACTATTATAGACTGTTTATGCCATTAAACACTTAAGAATTTTATCTGCCAAAATTAGAATATGCTACAATATGTATACAAATTTGAGTAACTCATTTATATAATACAATAATTTATATAAAGATTCAAAAGTTGAATAATTCTATACACTGTACTTATATAACAACAGTTAAGCAATATAAATATTGAATATTATTATACAAGTTTTAGAAATTTACACATTTTCAAATAAATGTATAAATAAGAAAAAAAATTAAAAACTTAGAATTGTATATTTGGGTTAGATGCACTCTAACCTCAAAGAAAATACAGCAACTATTTGGTGAATCATCAAAATATTTTGATAAAACAAAAAATTAATACAATATTGTATTTTTACCTTTTTTAAAAATAGTCTTAAGAAACATGTTAAATGTCTATTGAAAAACTAGTTTTTCCATAAAAATTTCGATGAAAAATATAAAAAATAAAGTTTTCAAGCTCAGCAAGTCCCATCTCAAATATTTGACAATAATAGCGCGTTATCGCGAAAAATATCGCTCGAGGCACGTTATACGACGTTTGTTGTTTATCTTTAGCTGCATTTAAAAAAGAATCTTAAAAAAGAAAGCGGAAAAACGTGGCTCAGGGTAGTGGGGGAGGCAGTAGCCATTGGCTAACACTGAACTCTTGGAAAGAAAGAAGTATTTTCGATTTTTCAAGCAAATCCGACTGAGAGAGCTGGACGCGCAACCGTCAGCAGCATAATATGCACACAAAGAGGAAGAGAGAAGCGTCAAACACTGGATAAACTTGGCGTGCGTGCAGCTGCCGACCGCGGCGGGAATGGAATAAGCCAGAGCGAGGTGCGCGCGGTATAGTCCCCGGACCCGGGGAGTGAAAAAAGTCGAGATTGGGAAAGAAGAGAGTTGCGTTTATTTCATGTAGAAGCGCGCACACCTACACGCTCGCATAGCCGCGCACACGAGCGAAAAATCACAAAGGAGTGCGAGTTGACGGATATTATGCTGTTGCTTTGCTGCTCTGGCGCTCTCTCGCTGGCAGCAGCAGGCACGAAAGTGGAGAGCTAAGAGAAAGAGGCGATTAATCGAGAGAGAAAATGAGATAGGGGGATGAGAGGCAGGAGGAGAGAGACAGAGAGAGAGGAGGAAAAATGATCGCGAGAGACGGTATTATTGTCGAAATGTTGCGACGTAATTTATGCTTCTTCCTCGCAGAAGATCGCAGGTTAAAAGTCTATACATACGTACAGGAACGTACACACACAGACACAGACACACACACACACAGACAGAAGCGCGCGCAGACGTGCGTATAGATAGATGCAAGTGAGGGCGATACTCACTTCCGATATCTCTTTGCAGCTGTCCCGATAATTCTTCTTAGAGAGATTCTCGACCAAGTAACTGATTTGCGACAAAGTAAAAGACAACGAGTCCAGGTTCATAGTTCCATGCGTGCGGCCCCGAAAGCTTCAAACACGTTTGAAGCTTTCTTCGCTGACCGCGATACCACCTCGTAGTCGTAGTAGTAGCACTCGTCGTTGTCGTCTTCCTCGTCGTTCTCCTCCTCCTGGGGAGCCTCTGCTGCGGATATTCCAGGCCGGCCCCCGGCTCCGTCCAGCCCAAGAGCCCAGCTTCCGGACCTGTTCCTTCTCCGCCTCCGCGGCCCGAGCCTTCCAGATGCAAGCAGCAGCCGTCGACACCGCGTGCTCTCGCTGCTGCTGCTGCTGCTACTGCTACTACCACCAACGCCACTGATGCTATCTCTCGATTCGGCTCTAGTGCTGCTGCTCGTCTCGTCGTCTTCGTCGTAACCGGGACTGTCCCTGTTGCTGCTAGCGCTAGTGGCGATACTCTCGTGCAGCAGTCCGCATCGGCGCGTGAGTCCTGCGACCAACATCGGGCACCCCGGGTACCCTCCGCGCCTGGGCCCGGTGGGGGGAGACAGCACACGCACCTCTCCACCTCCTCCGCCTCCTCCTCTGGTGTTGCCTGCTGCCGCCGCCGCCGCCGCCGCTGCTGCTGCTACTATTGTACTCCTCCTCCTCTTTTTAGGCTATTATCGTTCAATTCTTTGGCACTCGGTGCTCCCTCCTAGGCGACTAGGACATTGCACGATTCTTGGACTGCCCTCTTCGGATTGGGAGAGCGTCGCGTGTCCGAGAGATCAGCGCGCACGCCCACACTAAATAATTAAATATGTTAGAGAAGCACGCACCTCGCCGTCGGCCAACTATATAAAAGCTGCTCTGCGCGAGGCCTGCCTGCGACGGCCGACGACTGCGGGAGAGACGGCCGAGGAGAACCTGAGAAAGAGAGAAAGTGTTTCCTCGCCCGCTACAGGGGGTGCAGAGAGGGAGAGAGACGCTAGCGCTATGCTGCTGCAGCCTGCAGCTCCGATCTCGTGGCGCCGCACTCTCTCTTTCTCTCTCGCTCTCATGCGAACTATATATGCAGCCCTCCCCTGCCACCCTCTCCCCCGACGACGATTCTCGGAAGTGTTCACTCGTCTAGACTTGCCTCCTATATAATCTGCTTCAGGCCCAGGGCGTCCAGCTTTTATTTGTTTACGGAAAAAAAATACATTAATCTCCAATAAGTAAGCACGTAGAGCGTATGCCAAGAGTCTGCGGTAAAATTAGGTTCGCTCTATATAGGATATAGGTATACTATACACGTATTGTTAAGGTTCGTACACAAGCGCAATATAGTACTCCATTCTTGCGACAGTCGACTCCACCTCGGCTCGGCGGTCTCGGCTCAGCTGTTCTATACCTACACTTCTGTACACCTACACAAGCCGGCTATTGCTGCTTCTTATAAAACTGTCGTTTATGTTCACACAGTGCTCGGATGAGCGAATTAGAAAATCATGTTTAGCAGCCTGAGCATTTTCAGCACAAGAGCTAATACGCAAACATGTGATAAGTATTGACAAATTTTTTAAAAATTATAAAAAAATAAAGATTGTTATTTTTGGAATAGAAAAAAAATTTATTTAGAATATTTATTAAATAAGATAAATTACAAAAGCTAAAAAATCAATGTATAACATGAGTTTTTTAATAAAAGTTTACTTGTTTTATTTTCTTTTTCTCTTCTTTCAATGTAATTGTTTTTTTTTAGAAAATAAAAAATTATCACTTTATTGACTTACTTGAGTAACTTGATATTTTGGCTTACACCTAATAGAAAATTTCTGACGCATGTACATATAAACAAAGTGTATAAACATTTCTTCGCTTGTTACATAAGTTTTCATCGCTAATTCTTACAGCTCCCTTTTATTTTCTTAATTTCTCATTTATAAATGCATCAAAAATTTATGATTTACCATACAACATTATCTGATGTTACATTGCTTTTACAAAAAAATATACAGATTTGAAAGCGCATTATTTTCGTAGTTAACAGAAGACAGTTCTTATGCCTACTTTATTCTTAACAACTACTTATAAATAACCAAGTCGTGATAATTTAATAAACTAACTAGTCTAACTCACTTTCTTATTGAATAAGTGTTTAGAAAGACATGGTTTTTTTTTAAATTCGGTATTATTGTGACAGTTATTTTTAACATTAAAGGTATACTTCAATTACTTAAGTTAAGCAGTATAAATGCACTCTTCTATTAAAAAAGATGTTCACTTTTAATTATGCTAATTTTAATGTAAATTCATCAATAGTGCCATATGTACATATGTATATATTTACATTTATATAGTTCAAATTAAAAATTGATATTAAATTAAATATATGCGATTATGCCACACAAGAATAATTATTGTTACTCTGTTATTTGTAATTCCCGAATTGGTTGACCTTGCTTTGAAACCATGCAAGATCTAGCTACAGATTCCAGTAATCTGAAAAATAAGAAATTTTATGTTATTATGATTCTACAAGATAATTGAGGTAAAGAAATTTTTCAATATTTTAAAATTGTTTATCTTTAGAGAAGCAAGATTAAAAATAAAAAATACATCAACACATTTATATTAAAACGTACTTTTCTAATTCAGGAGCACAGCGAACAAACTCATGGTCCCAGAATTTGTAGCTTGGATTTTTTATGAGCTCAATGAAGGTAATGAGCAGGCCCCATGGGTGTGGCCTGTTTACGATCAGCCGTTCAAGCAGGACTCGCGTGATCTGCTCCTGAATGGCTTCAGTATTTGCCTCAGAGAACAGATAGAGTAGAGTGCAGCTGAAGTAGTGAGTGTGGCTATTGGGATAACGCAGCTGGTTAGCAATGGCATTGAGGAACAGATAGCGACCCTCCGTGTCCAGATCTACAGCCAAGTTCTGGAAAACGTCCATGTGAGCAGAGTGCGCAATAGTTGACATATTAGGCCTGTGACCCTTGCTGCGAATGAAAGCGATAGCCTCGGTGCCCACATACAGTACGAGAGCGTTCATTAGTTCAATGTTGTAGTGCATTTGTGGCTCTGGAGAAACCTGTACGATATATGATATTATTTTTTTGTAACGTGCTTGCAAAGTAACTTGTGTTTTTAATTTTTCAACAAACTTACTAAATACACAGTTTTTTTACCTGTAAATTGATTCGCAATTCACTGAGAAAAGTGACCGGAGAACGGATCTGAAGGTAGGAGTCTAGCTCCTTTTTAAATTGTTCAGGCACGATGAGTGAAGCAAAGTCGTTGAGAATACGAGGTGTTTGCGTGATTTCCGGCAACATGTCCACCTTAAGGTTCGGTGTAAAAGGATCAGGTAGTCGCATGTTTCGCGGAAATGCACTGAGGATGATGTTACGCATTTGAATGCAGTTTGGTGGAATAACGTTACAAAGGCCGTAATAATAGTTGCAAAGAAACTCTGGGAAGTCGTGCAAAAGAACCAGCAGAACTCGTAGCGTGCCTTTGTACAAGATCGCTACAGGTTTGGCTAAAAAGAAATAAAAATGAAAAATAACGGAAAATTATATACACTCAAAATTTAAAGTTTAAAAAGATTTATTGCTTACCTAATTCAGCATTCCGAAGATACGGCGCAAGATATTTGATCAAATCAATCAACAGCTGAGCGTAAAAATTCCAGCAGCGCTGCTGAGGCGTAATCGCAAGCATGCGACCGATGAAAACACGATGAGAAATAAGCTCAAGCCAGGCGAAACAAAAGCCTGGCGCCTTGGCAGATCTGAGGATGTGAAGCGTATGGCAGAATGCGGTGAGAACCTGAAAATTGAGTGCTTCGAACACGGGTTCCGGGGCACAGAGCTCGAGGAACAGCATGATGAAGATGCGGTGGTAAGGCAGCTGCTGGAAAGCGGTGCCCCGAATCTCGTGATCTTCGAACAATACACCTGTTACTATGCCAAGCACTTTGTTCAATAGGTTGGCCTTTGTATGGGTGTTAGTTTGGTCGCCCGAGTGTTTCACAAGCATAGCGATGAGCCTGACGAAGGGGTCGAGGGTATGGTAACACTTCGCCCGTGAAATACTCGAAGCGATTTCTTTATCCGTAAGCACTCTGTAACAGTGATCTACACACATCTGCGTACTAAGCTTCAGAAAACGCGTAATGAGCTCGTCGGTCTTCAGAATACCCTGGTTGTTCATTTGGTGAACCAAGTCGGAGAAAGCCTTTGTGAGATCACGTGCGTTAGACGGGTCGTGATATGCCGATACCCACTCACGCAGTAAAAATTCTGTTTGCTCCTGCAGACCAGCTGGATCATCGCAATTACGACTCTATAAAGGTGTGATTTTTTTAAGTAAAAACAGTATCCCTTTTTTAACACAATAAAATAATAAATTAAACATATTACTTACCCTTACTTGTAGAATACCAGAATGAATGTGAGCAGTGGGACTTGTGGATAAGCGATCTTTAAGTATTGCGGAATCGTGAGTATGTTTCAATGCCTTAATAAGAGTATTTATTCTATACAACGGCAAGCTAGAAAATATATTTAATTATTAGATTTACGAAAAATATTCTATAAAAAGGCGAGTTGAGTAATATTAAACCAAATTATGTTTTACCTTTCGGGAGCCGGTTTGATCAATGTCATTTTAACAAGGGTTTCGATAGTGTGACGCAAATCACCCTCTCTTACATGGGTTGTTTGTCTGCCTTCAATTAAATACATGTGCACCAATTGTATGGCAAAGTGCACGGCTATTACACTACAAGTTTCCATCGCTTGAGCCAATGCCAAATCAAATTGTGACAAGTTCAACAAATGTGACCTGAAAAAAAATATAAAAATATAAATTTATAATAACGACGCCGATACAATAATAATAGTAATTGTAATAAAAAAACTTACTTTATTAGGCAATCAATAGCTTCAAAGCTGTACTTGTGTTCATCTTTGCCCTCGATGATGAGACGAGTAAGATTATTATTTACCCACTGCATGCCATAAGCGCGGGGGTCTTGCAAACACCGGAGTATCTTTACATGAAGATCTCGATAGAGAAATGTAAACTCGGAGTTTACACCATCACTTGGTAGTATGACTTCGTCTAAAAGGTTGAGCATTGCTTGTTTGAGTAGGTCCAGTGCATCACGCGATCGGTGCGTTACGATTAAGGCGTCGATTAAATTGTGAAGAGCCATGCGTCGTTGCGACATTGCTGCATTGGTAGGATTTATTGCTTTCATTAGTATTTCAACCTAAATCATCAAAAGAAAAGAATACGTATTATTAAAAGTGTAAAAAAGGAATGGATAACAATAGCAATATTGAAATATGAAAAGCATCGCACCTCGCTGCTAAGCTTTCGAAGCATTAAACCCAATTCATCATCGTTGACGGTCGTAAATACGGCTTGCTGAGCGGCGGGAATAGTCACGGCTCCAGGCGCGTTTGCTCCAAATGCTTGAAGCGCAGCAGGTGGTTTGACTATGGCTTTAGGCTCGAAAAGAGCTTGAACTTCGCGCTCGGAGAGTGGCAGGAAGTCTGGTATGTTTTGGACGAACTCTTCGTAAACGGCCATTTGCTGGGGTGTAACTCCGCCGACTTTGGGCCTTATCGGCTCTGGCAAGCGCTCAATTTGATGCTTGGCCACGAGGTCAACGTAACAACGGCCCTCTAGTCGCGCGATTTTCCGCACCTCGAACTCATTCTGCAATCGCTTTTCCAACTCGGGTATGGCTTTCTCAATCGCTGCTTTCTGTGTAAAGGCACATATGAGGTCGACATTTTCATAGGCAGCGACGTTGGCTGCCTGCTCGGCCATCTCCTTCTGCCGAGGAACAGTCCCGTCCACAGCCGCAAGAAAGGTGTTCTTCAAACTTGTGATAAGTGGAGGCATTATTTTGTCGTGGCAAGCAATCATGGTTACGCCTGCAGTGAGGGTGCGCACCATATAGCGGGCAGCTGTACGCATGTTGTTCTCGTCGTAGTCAAGAGCAAAATCCTTTTTTACAATCGTCTCGGTCGTTGCGATGGCATCTGGGATCGCGTGTTCAATTATTGTGTGCACCCACTTACGAATGGCCTCGACGACTTTTCTATGCACAACCTGCTTCAGCTCGGGTAGCATCTGGAATTTAACGTATTCAATGAAAATTATTGTAAACCGGAGTTTCTCATTTTAAATAACAAAAATTGATTTTTATTTACCAAAAAGAGGGGCAACTTTGGGTTGACCACTATATGCGGTAGAATACTCTCAACGTTTGTTACCGACAAACCAATATAGCTAAAGTTCTTGGTTGCCGTTTTGGTTGCAACTACTGGCGCTGGGTTGGCTGGCGCAATAATCTGTTGATGCGGTTGAAGCGGTTTCGGTTGCAGTTGTGGCTGTGGCTGCGGTTGTTGCGGCTGTTGTTTCTGTTGCTGCTGTTGTTGTTGTTGTTGCTGCTGTTGCAGTCGCTGCTGAGATATGATAAGGACGGGTTCACTTGAACTCAAGACTTGGTTTGGACGTGGCTATTTATGCAAACACACAAATTCGACATTATAAAAACTACATAAAACCATAGAGAATTTTAAGGAATGCACGAACCTGCTCCGGCTGAACTAGTTGTTGACTAATGACGTTATTTTCACTAGCTTGGGGCTTTTTACACGAAAGCTGATACTTGATATTTGTTCTGTTCTTGGACTCCTTGAGATATTCACCTGGTTTCACCTGAGAGTCGTTTATACTAAGACACTTACGAAGTACCTCAATTTCAAATTTGAGATTAAGTTTGAGGTCAGGCACACTGTGGAGTTCGGCCAGCACGTTCATTATCGACATCGTCCAAGGATTGGGCGGTCGAAAAACACGGCTGTTGGCGCAGCTCTCGAGCACTTTTGCAACAAATGGCACCACGTAGAGTAACTCTTGTAAACCTTTGCAATAAGCTTCAGCGAGCAGTGACTTGAGATCAATGTCAATCAGTAAGATCGGCTTGTTGCGGCCCAACGTGAGCATGCCCAACCAATGACCGAGGTTCTTCAACAAAGATCGGTCAGAGAAGTTGGCTATGCCCTTATCGCTGCGCAGCAATACCTTGATATTTCTTGAAAAATAAAAACAATAAAAACTCGTATTATTTGTCGAAATTAACATTTTATAACATTTTTAAACACATACTCAAAAAAGTATTATTTACCTAAAAGTTTCTCTCGTCACCATCTTGTTAAGATCAGGCTTGTTCAAACAATCCAAAAAATTGGAATACAAGCTGTGAAAATTGAGCTCGATGCTGACGCGTTTCATCACTAGATACTGAGCTACCCAAGGCCAGTACTCATCAGACATGATGTTTTTAATCTCTTCGCATTTCTGTTTTAAATTCATTTGACTCAAGTTATTGAAAATAAAGGCCGTTTTGTCCAGCAGATATTCAGGTGGTATTATCATCTTTTCCTCCCTGTCTGTTGCCACCAGCAATGTATTAATATTTGTCGCATTGGCTATCGACGGAGTTTTTGTTATCGTCGAGGATTTGACCTGGCTCGTAGTAGTCGCTGTAAAAGCAGCAGTTGTAACAGCACTCTTATACGGCATAACGATGGGAGCCTGTTCAGATGTCAAAGTCTTTGACATTATTGCTTGATTCTGAGGATAAATCGGAGTTGGCTCTTGGCCTCGTAAACCACACTCGACGTATTCGATGAGATGGGGTGGGAACTTGTGGAAGTGTTGTATGCTGCGCAGATGCTCACAAAATACTGCATTCTCTTTGAGACGCGACTTGCAACGATCAAGCGCTACGACGCCAAATCTGAACATATTGTCACTCTCGGGCTTGGACAAAGCGTCGAAGACACATTGTAAAGCAGGAAGGAGATTGTGAACAACGTTACGCTGGATTATGCCACCAAAGAGCTGAGCATTAATAAGTAATTCCCTTTCAGGATACTGTGGAAAGAACTGGTATTCGTCAAACAGGTTGCGCAGCATGCAGCTGAAAACCTCGCGTTCGCGCCTGACATTAGAATCACGGAACTTTTTCAGAATATCAAGCACCTCATCGATTGAGAGAGTCGGATGAGGTGGAAGATTGTAGATACGTTGAAAGTAACTGTTGGCCTCGTCTTCGATTTCCTTATTGAAGGTACCAACGTTATCGGGGAATAAATTAAGAGGCTTCAGCGTAGGCTGTACATTTTTTACTGGACCAGCCGAAACAAGCTGACTCAAATCTATTTTGTTTGGAGTACTGCAGTCTTGTAATGTTACTGTTGAGCTTTGTGAGCCGACTGGTTGCATTAGCTGCTGCAATGTTTGTGGCCCAGCTGGGATGGGTGTAAATGATTGACCAATAAGAGCAGCTGGAGATTCTGGCTGCACTGCTGAATCTACTGGACGTGTAAACGCCGAGCTAAAAGAGAGATCAAGGCTCGAATTTAAGTGTACTGATGCCAGATCCGATTCTACGCCCGCCAAGGGGTCTACGATTTGGTTCGTGGATAACACCTGTAATACATTACTGATGCTTTATCGAAAAAACTTTAGGAAAATTATTACATTTTCGAAAATCGTACCTGCTGCCTATTCAGTGCTGTATTGAAAATATCTATGTTAGTAGGTCTCAAGACATTCATAACAGGTTGTGGTGTTTTGATCATTGCTCCGTGATTACTCAGCATAAAACTACAGTTCTGAAGCATTTTCACTATTGAATCAGCACATTCTTGTGATACATTCCTAGAAAAAACTAAAAAGCTCTCTCAATACATTAAAAGAATATATTTATTCTTTTTAATTAAAATGGAAATAAAAAGGTAATAATGTATAATTTTTAAAACGAACATAAAAATTACACAAGTAAAAAGTAAACTCACCCTATGCAAACCTGAAGGCAATGAAGTATCGTCGTGACTGTTTCTTGTGGTATGCGATAAACCTTGGTTATGTCATGCCTTAGTGCTGGATTTAATATTTGAGGACATCTATGATGCAGGAATTTGATGCAAGCAACGACAAAAAGTTCTCCATGATCTCGCAATTTATCCGTAAGCCATTTTTCAAGCTTCAGATATTGACGTCGTGCCGCAAGGCAGGCAAGGTCAATGGTAAATGGAAACGATTGCTCATTGAGGATGTTTGCGAGCACTTTAAATTCTTGAGCAACGTCAAGGATTCGCGAGAGCCTCATTTGATCATGGTCACTTCGCAGGTACCAGTCCGCCATCGAGTCTATGATAATAGATCGAATTTTAAAGTCGTTCATATTCCAAGCGTTTTGAAGGATCACTGTACTGTTTGGGTGTTCATCCAGAAAGATCTGGATCAGTGTAATTAGTAGCTGTCGTCTGTATAAAAAAAGTAAAAAAAATGTTTGAGAATACAATGTTTCTGTTAGGAACGAATAAAATTTAGATTTGTTTGTTATTATAATGACTCACCTTAGAGCAAAGGCTGTATCAATTTTCAAGAGAGTAATTGTGAGGACGTCAGGACAATGTTGAGTTGGCCAAGCGAAAAGCTCGTTCACAGGCTCTTCTAAATTATTTTCTGCCATGTACAACAATAGTTCAACGATGTCAAGAGAACGCCAGATTTGCAACATTTTGGGAGAAGCGGTAGGTGCGATTTTGAGCACGTCGACATTAACTAAACGGCATGGATAATTGGCGAAACTAAACACGTCCGGGTACATTATAGTCTGCTGGATAAGAGAAAATTGTCCCTGCAGGTATTTCCAGTGTCGGGAAATGAACAATTCCACGGGTAGCTGCTCGGGCGACTGAGACTGAAGCTTCATAGCGTAACACAGTCCATTTGTAAATAGAGCCAGGCTTTGACGGTTTTTTATAAAAAAGTCAGGATGATCAAAATTTTCAATGACTTTTTTCCAGTCAATCGAAGGATTCTAAAATAAAAATAAATCGACCTTAGCTGAAAATCTGAAAAAATGTTTGATTTAACAAGTTCGTAAAGCGTGTAATACTCACGAGTTCGAAGACGATCTCGATAAAAACTTGAATATTCCATGTCGTTGGAGGATCGTTCTGTATTTGTTGGTCATTTGCAGAAAACGAGTGGAGCTCGCCGGTGTCTTCGAGGCCGCTGCAGGTGCGCGCCATGTAGGATATTATTTCGGCAACGCTTTGCGCCGTCAAATTGCGGCAGCCGATGTTTTCCAAAACTTCGCGGCATTTGGCCACGTTGGCTGTGAAGCCATAGCCGAATTCTCTTATTAAATCTATGACATTGCTGCCGTCCTGAAAGAGAGAAGACACAAGCACGATGCAGATTACGATATAAACAAGCTGTTTTATTGTGTTTTGTTGCCAGAGCCCAAACCTCCTGTTGATTTCGGCCTCGTGTCGAAATCTCATTCGTCGATTTTTTTCGTTCTTTTTTTACCCTTGATACAATTTCGCAGTTTTTGTTTGTTTGTTTTTTTAAAAATTCAACTTGAAGAATTGTTTTTTTGTTTTTAAATCGCAACTTAAATATTTGTTTTGTTGAGACCGGCCGAAAATCGCATCAAGCGCATAAAATAAACGGAATAAAATCGAATAAAACTAGTTGAATATGATTATGAAAAAGCAATGAATTTACCAATACGTTGACGTCCATATTTAAGTCGCTGGGCTGCTGCGAGTCCTCTTGGTCGTCTGCGGGATAAAGAAACGGCGCTAGGACAATGGGCACGAGCTCGCGTGGAAAGTCGCGGCGAAGGCACTTTAAAAATCGGTCTTTCGTCTCGGAGTGGAGCTCGACGTTGTTGGCGTCGTGAAAGACGTGGGTGAGGATGAGGTGAAGGGTCTCGGGCGAGGCGTCGTGTAGGCCGTCCTTGCTGGCGGCTTTGCTGCTGGCCCCGCTCTCGGCGTTCACGTAGTCATTGATCAGGTCGGCCAGGTGCTTGCGGATGTGCTTGTTCGCGCCTGCCACCAGGCGATCGTTCTCCGAGTGCTGCAGGGCTAGGGCTAGCACGACGTTTTGCACCGGTGACAACTCGACGGCTCGGCTGATCTCTTCCAAATTCGGCCAACCTCCCGTGCTCGACTGTTTATACAACATTCAAGGAATATTTATTCAACAACGGGCGAAACGGGGAAAAAATTGAATTTTCCGCGTTCGGTTGTATCGTCACTTACATGTTCATGTTCCGCGGGCTTGTCGAAGGCGAAACATAAAATAGTGATGAAGGACGGGTTGTTTAAGAGCGAGTTGAAGGCCTTTTTCAACAGCTGCCTCTGATAAAATTTCGTCGAATTCGGCTCGGCTGGCTCGTCCGTGGAAAAATCCGTACGCGAGATTAAATAACGCAACAGGTAACGCTCGACTTCCAAGCCTCCCTGCTTGACAAACTGAAACGAAAGATACATTAATTTAGCATATATTACAATCTGCATGAATAAAATATTAAAATTCGAGGTTTTATTATAAAAATTTTAATAACTCTGCGACATAAATCATTTCGAACATTTCAACTGTTATTTTAAAAATATACATACGAGCGGACAATGTAGAGTATTAATTTACCGACAACAAGTAGAGCAGTTTTTTAAATTCAAATTTTGTTCTTAGAATAATATTTAAACAAACTTTGCAGCGACTTTATGACATTTGCTTATACCTACGTTATTTATTCAATACACTTTCATCAATATTCAAATTAATTTTTTACAGTAACAAACGGAATTCAGGAAACATTTCGATCCGTTCCATGTTTCTTAAGCACTGTTTTAAACTACTGTGTCGTTTCTAACCTTATCAATCTGCTTTTTCTTTGCATTTAATTTTTTATTTTAGTTGCCAACTGAAACGTATTATTCGAAAATAGCACAACTAATGCGCAAATCAAAGTTTAATCACCGATAAAAGCAAATTTGGAAAATGTACAGTTCTCGTTACAGTAGCTATTAGTTTCTGAACGGTAGAATTTTAATGTACGCACAGAAACACCTTTTCAAACGTACAACTTTCTAAATAACCACAACGAAACGAGTAAGTTGTATATTGTTACAAATAAAACGAAATATTGAACGAAAAGATTTGATGAAACAACAACGACATAAGCGTGCAGCAAGTCTGTAAGCGAAGAAGAATGAGGAAGAGGAGAAGCAAGAAGAAGAGGTTAAAAGGCGTAAGAAAATGGAGAAAGAAGCGGAGAATTCGCGAAAAGTGTTGAGATTACTTTGTGCTCCATAGAGCCTCTCCGAGGCAAAGTAAAGTGGTCGCGCGCGCGTGTGCGTGCCCGTGGATACACCTCTCCGGGTGAGTCATGCACATGTATGTGTACTCACGTTTGCTATCTCGTCACAGCTGTCCTGGTAATTTTTCTCGCTTAAGTGATCGACGAGAAAGTCGATTTGCGACAAAGTGCAAGTGAGCGAGTCCAGGTTCATTATAGTTCCATGCGCCCGGCCACGAGAGCTTCGAGCCTGAGCGAAGCTCTCCCCGCCGTTGATGATGATGACGATGGTGACGACGAGCAGCAGCAGCAGCAGCAGCAGCAGCAGCTAATCGACGCTACTGCTCCGAATCCTCTTTGTTGTCCCGAGCTACCGGCTCGCTGGCCGTTGGCGCCGACGACCTTGCAGCAGGAGCCTGCTGTTCGGCGCGAGGTAAGCACGGCCAAGGCTCCTCCTCCTCCTCTTCGAGGCTCGTCCTCGAGGCCGCTGCTCTCGACGTTGATATCGCTCTCCAGCTGCAGTCGGTGCTCTCGGAATAACCGCACAACCGACATCGGCACGCAGACTTTTGTAACTGAACGGGATGTGTGCGCATCGGCGACCTCGCCAGCAGTACTGCCAGCAGCACTTGCTGCTCCCTCCCTCTCTCGTTCTCTCTCTCTCTCTCTCTGACGCCGCCGTTCGATCTCGCTCTTTCTCTCTATCTCTACACCACAATAACTACTTACTTTCTTTCTCCTGCTCTCTCCCCTGCATGGCTCTACCCCCGTCGCCCTACTCTTTCTCTCGCATTACCTTACGCACTCCGCGTCCCCGACGCACAGAGAGAAAGAGACAAGGAGCTAGGAACAGGCTGTTGCTGCTGCTGCTACTAAATAGCACGCATACACACACACACACACAACGCGTCTCTTTTGGTTATTCCAGCTTGCTTGCCTTCTCGTACGCCGCAGTCGCGCTGTTGCTTGGCTCACATTATTATACTCGCTCGGCGTCGGTTCGCTTTGCGCGGTTTTAAGCCGCGAGCGCGCGTTCGTCGTCGCTTGTGTGTATTTCTCCTTTGCTTGCTCCGCTTCTACATGGGAGTTGTGTGTATACGAGAGCGAGACGGAGAGAATTGCGACTCCGTTTTAACTAGGGAATTTCGTTCCTTCTCGCTTTCGCCTACTGCGATAGATCTGGTTACTTCGTCTTCTTTCAACTCTGCCGCGCTGGTAACTGCGAATAGGCGCGAAAATGCACAAGATTTAACAATGACCTGAAAAAACGAGGGCACTTGGAAAGAAGTCATTAATTGTTTCTCGTCACTTTGCGTTAATAATGTACTTTCGACTAATCGCGACTAAACTAATTGTTTTATTCATTTTTTAAACAAACATTGTTGAATTCATTTCAATTTTTGTTGGTCACAACTATAACATAGTGCACCTGAAAGTTTTATTAGTCAATTGTAGTCTGGATATTGGATAGACAAACGGATTAATTTTGTATAAAATATTTATTCGTGTGACTTACAAATCAAAATACAATAAAATTTACATTGTATATATATAGTTATATTTACGGTAAGAGTCGACTTGGTAAAATCGAAGTAAATAAATGACACCCAAGGATTATTTACAGTGGCACGGGTTATATTAATATTATTTCTACATCGATAATCATTAAAATTAAATCTTTGGTGGGTTAGAGTACAAGGCGAAACTGATTATTTATTTAGCTAACGTCATCAATCAGCCTAGAAATAATGAATTTTCAGTTTGACACGCCAGAGAATATGACATAAATTATTTATGTACAAGTTGTAAATGACAAAAAACAACCGTATTATAACAAACTTTCCGAAATTATTCATTAAATTATTCAAATTCTCGTCAAAGTATTGCCCTGTTTCTTTTTTTCTTTTTTCTCTTTAATTATAATCTTGGTCATTTTTTGCATTTTACAGTATCTAGATTCGTTTCTTCGTTAAATTTACACACTTTAATATTCGCAGGCGGTAATAAATTTAGTATGCTATATACGCTTAAATTATTCAATTTAGTATAACGTACGAGCTAATTTCGTCATCTACATGATTTATTATTCTCTGTACAATATTTTCTGTATTTTCTCAAAAAACTGCAGTGTACTAAAATATCGACGGTCGCATCAATCATTCAGTTTTGTAAATTCCACATGGCAGTTATATTCAATAATCTCTAAAAGTCCAACTATTACACTCGTGTATTATAAAACTTTTCCTCGGAGGACAATAAACTTGAAAACAGATAAAACCGCCCAGCAACTACATTTGACTAAGACCTGACATCTCCAAGTTTAACCGACTTTATATTATTATCTTTCTATACGCAAGTACCAGCTGATCTCGAGCATTATCTAGCAGTAATGAATCAGACGTTTTGTTACAGGTGACGAGCCGAGAAGAAGGGAGCTGCTGCGAAAGCCACCTCGGCCATAATCAGCAATTAAGGACGTCTCGCCAAGCCGGAAAATCCGAGTCTCCGGCTGCGAGAAGCTCTGCTCAGCGGCGATGATAGGTGCGACTGGTTGGATGGGCCGATTAGAGGCACTGCTGCTTGCGCTGGAGGGAGAGCTCGGCAGAAGCGATGGCCATCCACTTGTTGCTGTCGGTGCGGTACCAGGTGAGCCCGAGCGAGTAGCGCCCGTTGAGGTTGGCGTGCTGGCAGCGGCTGAACCACCAGCCCCCGTGGTAGTTGGCCGCGCAGTTGGTCGTGCTGGCGTCGAGGTCGCGGTCCTTGGCGCTGAAGCGCATGTTGTTCTGGTAGGCCATCGCGTCGGTCGCGTTGCCCGAGTAGCCGTCCAGCCTGAGCCTGTAGCCGTCCTCCTCGGGCCCGACGCTGAACTCCTCGTAGTTGGCGATCCAGTAGTTGTCGTCGATGTCGTGGAGCTCGATGCGCAGCCGGGTGCAGTTGTCGCGGCTGAGCCGGTGGAGGGCCTCGTTGCCCACCCAGAACTCGCTGAGGGCCGAGCCGAAGCCCTGGGCGTAGTCGTTCCAGCTCCGGTCGAAGTCCACGGCCCCGTCGATCCTCCGGCCCACGACGATCCAGCCCTTGCGGCAGGAGGCGAGGAGCGGCGCCCCGGGCCCGGGGGCGAGCAGGGTCAGGCCGTCGCGCTCCTCGCAGTTGCCCGGCAGCGAGTCGACGAGCTTCCGGTAGTCGTCCTCGGCGTGCTCGAGCTCCCGGGTGAGGTTCTGCGCGCGGCCGAGGCCCCCGGCGGCGGCCTCGAGGCCCTCGAGCCTCGTCCCCATGTCCCCGAGGCGGGCCTGCTGGCTCTCGGCGCGCTCCTGGAGCCGGGAGGCGCTGACCCCGAGGGCCTGGACGCTGCGCCGCAGGCTCCCGAGCTCGTCCCGGGCGAGGGAGGTCTCGGCGGCGCCGCGGGCCGCGGCCAGGCTTAGCCGAGCGAGCTCGCGGCTCCAGGCGTCGGTCTGGTTGCCGGCGCTCTGGGCCCGGGCCTCGAGGGCCTGGGCGGCCCCGAGGGCCCGTCCGGCCTTGGCCTCGGCCTCGCGGCCCTGGCGCTCCGAGGCGGCGAGCTCGTGGCTGAGGTTGCGCAGCTTCTGCCCGAGCTCCCGGCCGATCGACTCGAGCACGTGGACGCGCCGGGAGAGCTGCTCCCGGTCCTCCGAGGCGAAGCGCCGCTCGAGCAGGGCCCGCCGGCGCGAGGCCAGCCCGAGCTTGTGCTCGAGCTTCTCCACCCGGTCCTCGAGTTTCCGCACTGCCGAGGGCAGCCGCGAGTACGCGTGCCGGCTGCGGTGCTGCTGCTGCTGCTGCTGCAGCTGACGCTTCTGCCCGGCTGTCGCGGTGCTCTCCTGCGGCTCCTCCACCGCTAGCTCCGGTTCCTCTTGCGGTGACACCTCGTTATCTCTGGCTTCGTTCTCGATGGCACGGTGATGAAGACGGTGATGCTGCGCCTGCTGTTTATTGCCGGCGCAATCGTCGCACTTGATCGATTTTACCTCCATCTGCACGCTGCTCACCTGTAAGCAGAATAATACGGTCGTTTTATTATTTATTGCACTTTTCAGAAGCAAATGGCATATATATGGTTTTATCAAGTTGTCTATATATTACGGCTATAGGTCAGATTGCAGACATAAAAAGAGAGATATACAACGGAAATAGTTCTCGCTTGGCTCGGATAAGGAGGCAGCCAGAGGGTGGAGAGGACGGCCGAGGGAATATTCATGAAAAATTCAGGGACTTTAATTCGTGGAAAACGAGATAGAATTGCTCGAGAGATATATGTATGTATGTGTGTATACGTATATATAAAAGTTGGTGGGCTTTGGGCGAGCGTGACCTCCGGCGGCTTGAAAAATTCATGGCAAAGCTGGACTTGGGAAGCAGGGGTCAGAGAGCGGCGATAATTACGATTTTACGATTTCCCGATTTAGCTGTAGCACAACAGCAGAACGCTGGCGACGGCGGCAGGTGTGTCGTGAAATAAAGAGCGGGAATATAAGATCTAGTCTTTCTCTTTAGTTGTATCGTTCTCTCTGTCTCTCGGTGTTTATAAAAATAGCATTGTTTTTGCAGGCCGCAGCAGGTGCGCGAGAAGAGCAGCGGCAGCAGCATCTCCGGCGCCACTCGCGAGATAATCGCGCGCCGATCGATCGCTAAGCCAGAGCAGGCAAGTCAGCCGTAAGGGGTTTTCTCTCTTTTACCCTCCCTCTCTCTCTCTATATATATACTATAGTATACGTATAAAGTACAGGTAGCGCAGGAGCGTTGAAGCTGCTACTTTTATCGTAAGCCGAGAAGCGCGCACGTCGGCGTTTATTTTTAAAAACAACGCTTACGCCGGCACAGAGACAGAGCCGCCCCGTGAACTTATATCCGCAGAAAAATTCCCGTCCAAGAGGCTATGCGCATAGCTGTGCCAGCGGGTTAAAAAGGCGCGTTAAAGCTCGTTTGTTTGTTTTTTCTCTCATGTGATAGTTATAAGGGTTACACGTATTGTCGCGCGTCTGAGCTGGCGATAACGGCCAGACAGCTGTGCGGGGTCGACGTTGTTATTGTTAAATCATCGTTATATGTAGGGGTATACGAGGGTGCATGAAGAGGGCGCAAATTGATGGTAATATGCCGATATACGCGCGCACTACGGCTCGTTGACGGAATTCGAAGAAATAACACGTCGACTGTATATACAACGTATAACATGTATGTATCTATGATGGGGATGATGCAGTCGGGGGGGGGGGGGGGCGATCGCAATGGTTGCAGCGCGTATAGTGCAGGAGCCGAGACCGGGCCGTAATTATTTGGCAGTTTGCATAATTTTATCTCGCGGCTATATGAATGCCTGATGAATTTGTGTCGGTGCGCACCGAGGGGAGGAGAGCATTCGAAACGAGACGAGCCCTGGGTGCGTGAAACGGCAACTCTGTATATATATATACCGAGCTTTACATTACGTATGCCGCTGTTTTTGCACGCAATGTGCATGCTACTGCTGCTTGGCTTCCTCCTCTTCTCCTCCCCCCGAAATCACTCCTTTATCACTCTTTCATGAATTATAATCATGGGGCTGGAAAGCTCGACTGTGCGCTCGACGTCGCTGATGATACTGTTAACAATGAGACCCGGATGAGCAAGCGTGTATAGTATATTATAAGCGCGAACGGATTGGACGCGAGGACAATTTGTAACGCGCGAACGTTAATCCGCAAGACATAAAGTCGCGGAGGGTACAAGTTCGCCAGGCCAGGAACGAGGAAGAGAGGAAAAATGTGTCGTTAATCCAGAGAAAGAGAGTATTTCCAAGTGCAGCAAGAGGCAAGAGCGCGCGGGCAGTTCGGAAACTTTGGAAAACTGCATCATCCATTGAGCTCGACCCATTAACGAAGCGTGGAGAGAAAGAGAGAGCGCAGTCTCTCTTTCCTTCTCCAACCCCCTACTCTCTTTCTCTCTTCTCACTTTTTTCTTTTCCGTTATTTTTTTCTTCTAGCCTTACCAACGTGCATAGTTAAAGTTTTTGCAGTTCACCGCGCTCACGCCGGATAATTTTACGGCCTCGAGAGAAGGCTGGGGTGGGGGGGCTATTCGAGCCACCAGCCCCTTAACTGCGTAGACTGAAAAAATTCGATTTTCTGTTTGGGCGCCGTCAAAGCCTCGGGACCCGGCTGGCGCGTTCCGATATTAAAAGGTAAAAAGAGCCCTTTCTCTCTCGGGAGAGAGCTCTATAGCTTACACACCTACTAGCGAGCGAAGCAAAAAAGTTTCTTTCATTATTCCAAGCCTGGATTTTTACGGGAAAAATGTTCGCCACTCTGCGCAGTCTACCTAGTACATGATATATATATACCTATACGTACGTACGTCCGAACGCGCGCGGGCTCTCGGGAAAAATTAGAATGGAAATTCCGCAGGTGTTAAACGCTTGGAATTTTTCGGCTTTTATTCAAGCCCTCTTCGCCAATGTTGGATATAATGGACGAATGATCGATGCTTCGCGCGATTTTACACCTTTGTACACGATCCTTGCGTTCTCTAAACACTATACGCTAGCTTTTTATTGCTCGTGTACACATAAGCATACGCCAAAAGTACAAAAGCGATCATAAATGTTTTATGCTTTCGCGTGTTATAGCTATCGAGTTATATCCGACGGGGAAAAATAGAGTAACTTTAAAAATCAACTCGAGTTGATTAAAAATTATCGATTGTTAAACTCAATCAAGAGGGCCGGATGTATAGGTGAAATTTTATAACTTTGCTAGCGCAGAATAGATTGCGTTTTTTTTCTCTCTTTTCCGCGCTTTATTCTTTTATTTTTTTTGTTTGTTGTAACGATGTTTAACTTGTTTAAACTGAGCAATAGGTATACGGTAGAGAATAAACAAAGGCACGCTTGTTTGACCTAACTTGTGCAAAGAAAGATTACTCCGCGACCGGTTAAAACTATACGCCGCGAGAAGTAAATACACATGTATATACATATACAATAATAATTCCATTACACATTGTAATAATGCAAATGAAAATGCATAACTCGGACGTTTATTTATTTACATAATTAACGCGCGCGGGGCCGAAGTAATTTTGGAAATTATTAATTAACCTCTCTCTCGTAGGAAATGTACGAGAGGCCGCGATGTGAATTTTGATAAAATCGTTTACAATTCAACATGTGCGCCTGAATATGGTACATACGTGCATATAGAGAGAACGCCCCTGATGAAAATTACAGAATTGGAATTCAATATTCTCAAGCAAATAACGATATAAAAAATGAAAGCAGATTTATTTATAGGCAGCCGTTATCTGGAAAACTATTAATTCGTTTTGTTTCTCTATATATAAATGAAACCTATACATGCACGGTAGACTCGCCGACGATACGTGTACTCGTGTGCAAGTTACACCAGTTCTTATCTCGACGAAGCTATAGTTGAAAATAGGAAAAAAATTTCTATATATTTTACGTTGGAGCACACGATAATCGAGGGGAAAAAAATTATGACTTCCGATAAGATTACCGAAGCAGATTCGCAAGAGTTGCTCCCAGTTAAATTTCCTAAAAACGAGAATCTGACTCGGGTCTAAATAAAAAGCCGGAAGAGAAAACGAACAAAAATATCAAAAGGAATCGATAAATTTTAAAATGTCCTCCCTCTTTATCCATCTCTTATTTCCGTCTTTTCATAGAGGTTTTACAATATAGAACATAGATAATCAAGGCCATCAATTGGAAATAGAAGGTGTTAGGACCGCGCTGTGGTACGTAGATTCCCGAGGTATTTCCCAAAAAGCCCAGAGATTGTTCCTGCAGAGTTAACGAGGGCTCGCAGTTAAAAAGTTGGAGGTCCGTGTTTGCAAAATCCACTCTCGCGGCCGATAATCGATAATTATAAAATTTGCAAGCACACCCTTGCCCCGGCGCAGCCATTTACCGAGGCTTTTCTTACTCTAGCGGAAAAAGTTTTTGGAGTAATTAAAAAGTCCCTCCTCTCGCTTTTCCGAAATTAAGAAACTTGCTCGTTCAATTATCCCGCGATCGGCTAGCCGCAAGCGCAGGAACGTCGTTATAGAACGCGAGTGTGCGGCCGGGCGACAAGTGCGCAAAGAGATTCTATATACCCAGGCTGATTCTCGCATTTTTCTTTTATATTACAATTGCGCTATAACTTATGGCGCGACGAGAATTAATAATTGACAATTTAATTTTGTTTTTCGTAAAGATTTACACGTGTTATTCGCCCGTGCACTCATTTATGAACGTATATACAAGTATAGGGAAACGGGCTCTCTTACAGACGCGTCCCGATTTTAGATTCGACCAAAAGGGCCAGCGAGGTGAACATGTTGAAACGCAGCCGGCGGAGCGAAAGAGAGACCGAGAGAGGGAGAAGCGGAGAACCAGGTGTTCACTGGCGAAGCGGGTACGTAACATCCGCCAGCCTATACTCCCTGCTCGTTTTTCACTCGGCCAGTGTATATATACGAAAGAGTATACGAGAGCCAAAGAGAGAGAAACTCTCGGAGAGAAACTTGTGTCGCGCCAGGGCAAAGAGTCGAAAAGCCCGTGGATCACTGTACTTGGAACAACATTGCGTTTGCCGATCGAGAGAAGCTTGCCCTCTCCGAAAACCGGCGCAGCTTTAGACCCCCGGCAATTATGTTATATAAGCTCACGGCATCGAGAACGCGCTGCTCCGTCTTTTCGTCTTTTCGCCACGCGGATACCTCCAGCGTACTCGAATGTATACATATACCTACACCACGCCCCGAGCTTTACGAGCCTCGACGTTACGTTTAATTTATGCGCCAGCTCGAATTTACCTCGCTCCACGAGCTTTCGGATTTACTTGGCCTTCTCATTATTTTGACAAGGCTCCGCTTTTTTCTTTTATGCTCAAAGTTCCCTTCTTTTTTTTTCATATTTTGTCACAGTTGATGAAAATAATTGAATTTTTATTCGGCGGTATTTTTAGCAATCGATGAAACAGAAAAAAAGGGAGTGGGGGAGGAAAGAAAGAGAGGTCCGGAGGAGAGGTTTTGTAAAAAAAAATAGGTCGGCTTTTAAAATGTAGCATTTTAAAGCTTTGAAAAGAGGGTGAAATAACATTTGTTCGCGAGTGAGAGAAAATGTTCGATCGGCCGGATGCTATGCGCTACTTCAAAGTTAAAAAGTTTTTTTTTGAGATATATACCGGACATCGTGTGAATTAATACTACCATTTTACTCTGAATGAGAGAGAGAAAAAAGAGAGGATTTTATTATGCCTTGTAAAATTGTTATTGGAAAATTCAATATCTATTTAATCTTTTATGAATTTTTTAACCGGCAAAAAGACTTTCGGCCATGTTCATTGCGATTTGCGATTATTTAATTAACAACTCGATTACACGACGATCATAAGCGTATTCGGATAATTATAATTGGCGGTAATTTCGATTCGGTAAATATCACATTGCGTTTTAACGAAATTTCATTTGATTATCGATTAGTTGTTATAAATTTTCTCTCTCCCCCTTCTGCCAGCCGCCAACACGTTAATCAAATTGCAAATCTAATAATGCATCCGGCCAAGAGTTTCCCGCGTTTCCCCGCTTAAAAGAGTTAATCATTAGCAGTTAAAGATTAATTATAATGACTGTCGTTAGTGCCGGAGAAGCCTGGAACATCGGTATGTCTATATAAACCGAGAGAGGGAGAGAGCCAATAAAACAATGAAAGTAAGAGGCCGCACAGTGGCTACTATAATGAACTAATGAACTCAACGTATTTTGCGCCCGCACGCGTATAGGATAAGTTTCATCCTTAAATAATTTAGTTGTCAGGCATGCACCATCCCCCCGTATCTCTGCAACCTTCTCCCTATCTAAAATTAAAACTTGGAATAAATCACGCGAAATGCAATTACGTCTCATGTTATATAAATAGCACCTGGATCATTTTAATTAAAATAAAAAAAAAAAGAAAAAATAAGAGGGGGAAAAAAGCCAGTGTTTAGCCACGTATTTTCGTAAAACTCTGCAGACTTCCATAATTAACGGTTATATTTTAATATTTGAACGGGGAAACGGGGGGTGCGCGCCCGCGCGCGAAACTAAAGTTTTATGTACATATAAAGATACGCAAAATAAGCTCGCGGCGAGGCTGTGGAGAGCTTTTGTTATTACTCCGAGAGGGAGAGCAGCAGCGCTATACTGCAGCGTTGCTGGCCCTGCAGAAGAGGAGAGAGTAGCCTTTGAGTCGAAGCCTCCGCGAAAACGGGCCGGCAAAGGCGAATGCATAAAGCATGGCGAGCTGCTATTTTTGGAAAAATAATAATAAAAAGGAGGAGCGAAGAAGAGAGGAGGAGGGGGAAGAGCGACGGGAGGATATGCAGGAAAAGCATACAGGAGGGGAAAGAAGGAGCGAATAAGCTCGAGTGCCACGGGGCTTTTCTCTCCTTAAATTTATTATTTCAAATAAAACAAATTACGAGGCTGTCCGAGTCGAGATTGTTGTTCATGTATGCGCCCGTTAACTTTCCCGTTATGAGGTTAATGTAACAATAATAGCGACGGAATCGTGGCCATAATCAAGCAGAGAGCGAGAACGAGAAAAAGCCGAAGGAAAAACGTGAATTTTCAAAATGAGCCAAGAATACGGAGCACTTATATATCGGTAGTGGGTGTCCGGAGCGATCCATCTATACGTATGGAAGGCTCAAACGGGTGCTCTTCTAGTCCCAATCAATAAGCCTCTTTCTCCCTCTCTCTTTCTATCTCGACTAAGCTTGTATTATAATCCGGCAAACATAGAAATCGGACAAAGCCAAGCGCAGGATTTTCTTTTTTTATCTCCCGCTTTTTCAATCGTTCGAAGTTTCGATCAGGGGGTTCCGTGAGTGACGACGCGCACGATGTTTGGCCTAAGAGCGCCGCGTGTATTGTACTACGTGTGCCCGCGCGTATATGTGTGCGTACACATAGATATATGCATAAACAAAGAGCCGTGTATAAGGTCGAAGTGTCGGAATTCCCGTGCGTGTGTGCGGAGAGAGATCCGGAACACAAATGCCGCGCAATAATATAAGTCGGAGGGGTGCAGATGTATATAGAGTGTATAAAGAGAGAAAGAGGGAGGGAGCGAGCGCGCAGCTGGCGCTCTCGGGCACGCGCGAATAGAAAGTGAATACGCGCGCCCGGCCCCGTACACTTACGCCCGGTTCACGCGCGCTGGGGCCTCCCTCGTTTCCTCCACATACACGTACTTATATATATATATATATATATATATATATATATATATATA
>JAPYYQ010001306.1:0-36025 GCA_030522585.1 Anagyrus pseudococci
CCTTTTTTTGGTTGTTTTGTTCCGTTTTCGGAGGTGCGTCAACATTATTTTCACATGCAAGTGCTTCGCTCTCTCACGTGCGCGCGGTTTTTTGGGAAGTGGGTTAGCGGTTTTTTTCTCAGCGGTTAAGAAGGTGGAATTTTTTAATTGATCGCGATGTGGAATTTTGCCGAGGGTAGACTTTTTTTCCTGTGGTTATACAAGATTTATTAACCATTTCATTTGAATTTTTCTTGTTATAATTTAAGCGTAGTTGCTTTCTTACATCGTGTCATTAAAAAAAAAAGACAAACACACTTATTATCCGATTATACAAGCCCATGAAATCTTCAAAAACCCATAACGTTAAAACTTGGGAAATCTTATCCGAAATAAAGTTATGCCGTAAACCTTGGCCGCTCTCACTGTTGCTTCCTGAAGTTGAGAGAAAATTTTAAATGGCATGCACCTAACGCCTCTGTTTTCTTCTCTCTTTCCCTTTCCCCATTTCGTTTTTCCTTTGTTTTCCTCCAGCTCGGTTTTCTTTAAATTCCAGCATCCGCGCGCCTCCACAAAAGAGCCCCCCCTCCCCCAAGCCTTGCACGATTATTTACGGGTGTTTGTTTACTACTTACTCGTCCCGACGGTACTAACGCAGCAACCGTTACTACTAGCAGGCTGAGCCAATGCCGAGGTGTGCGCCGCCCGCCGAGAGAGCCCGAGCTCACGAAATTTTCGCTTCAAAATACTTTCTTACTTCCGCGAAATCTTCCTCTCTCCCCTTTCTCTTTCACTCTCTCTCTCCCCCATCTTATACTCTTTCGTTCTCTTTTTACCTACTTCCTGTTTATTTGTTTTCTCCCTTTTCTCTCTTGTTCCTTCTTTTTTTTCTCGCGCAAACTTTGGCCTTTCTCATTTTCATCCATTCTCCTTTTCTTTTGTGATAGTTTAAGCAGCATTTCGAAAATTTTCTTTCAAGAGCCCCGAACGAGAGAGAGAGAGAGAGAGAGAGAATTCAGTTTTCGAAGCATTCTTTCGACGAGAGCTCGACTTCGTTATGAATGTAATATTTTTTTTGCTTAAATTAAATTTCTTTTCAAAGAAACGGCTAAGCTTTTTGTAAGTCGATTGTAACTTTTTTCCCCGGCTATGTTCGTCCGAGGCAAAAACTTTCCCTCCCTCGTATAATAACTTTTTCAACAACAATTTTCGAGATACTGAGATATCAAAAAAATGCGTTTTCCACGGCTTACACACACTCTACACCCGTGGGCAAGAGCTTCCTTGATAAACGATTATTTATCCAATATTATGAATACCTCGATGGGGGAGGGCTTTTCCCCCCCCCCATTGGATCGATACTGTCGCACCTACACCGGGGCGCGCTTAAGATCCACGTTTTGACGACTTTTGTTCTCGAGAACGACGTGCTTTCGGAAAAAATTTCGCTGGCGACTGCTCCGTCAGGCCCCGTAAAGTTTGCACTTACGCCGCGAATTTATTCCCTTTGCCTCCGACGGCGCAGTTGCCGCTTTCCTAATAGCTTCGCACGACCGATAAACCTGCCTTCCCAGCCAATGGCAAACCTGACGCGTTAGCTAAACGTAAGAGCTTCGTTTCTCGCGCGCGTGGGCTTGTCGTTTAAAACCGGGGGAGAAAACGGGCTCACGTGGCTCATTTTCTCCTTATAAAACGTCGAAGGTGAAATTCATCAAAATTTTGGCACGGATAAAAGTTGGATATTTCGTGCTTTTTTTCTTGTTCTTTTTATTTGTCCTGGCGATAACAGAAATAGGCGTCCCGAATATTGATTTTAAAACATCCGATTTTATATTGATTTTTCGAGAGAAATTCGAAATTTTTAAAGAAACTGAATTTCCGAAATTTTCGAACGTGCCCTGGATTCACAATTAATCTATGCTCTAATTCTTTTGCAAAACAATAATTTATTTTATAAACTTGCAACTTTAAACATTTGCTTAGCAGTAAACGACAAAGTCGTAAGAGTAAAAAATTTTATAAAACACCACTATAATATTCAATTGTTTGAAGAGTTTTAATTTAAAATTTACGTCTCGCTCGAGTTACAAATTCGCCATTCCCAGAAACTCCGAATTGCATAAATAACGATTCGCGCGGTATCTGGATACCCTAATATTTATGCGTAAATTTAAAAACACAATGCTTTGTGAAACACTAGCGCACGTTTGCCACAATACCGCATACGTATGTTTGTTTCATTAATCCCAGATATGATATTAGAATTCCCAGATGTGAAATGATATTACAACAGAAGGAGAGCAATATCAGTGTTCTCAAATTGCAATTGATTTTGGGACATCAATATTTGTCGACACAACATTACTTATTGTTCAATAATGTCTCTCATCCTTCAACACCGCTATCAAACATATACTAATTAACAAGACATCTCTATTCTATTGTACCAACGTATACCTTAATTAACATAGCAAAATATATCGGTCTCATACACACATGCTTACACGTGTAGTACAGAAAAAAAGGTTTCATTAAAATTTAAAAAATTCCAGCAGTTGTCAAATATTCATTCCTTAAACTATTATATCAGCGTGTCAACATCTGATTAACAATAATTCATCGTTGATAATTCAATTGTAATTTATCAGGGCCGGTAACGCGCGTGCCCATCAGTTTATCCGAATTCCAATGCGCGATCGCGAAATTCCCTCTTCCCCCATCGCCCATTATGTTATTAAACTGTGACAAATTTCATTTGCGCACGCACCTGATGCGTCTCATTCAATTTCAACGTTTCTCGCGTTAAAGCCCCCCTCCCATTGTACATCAAAACTCCCTGGGACTTTTTCAATAAGCCGCGCATCCCATTTAAAAAAAAAAATCCAGAGCCATCCGCGGCGCGTTAAAGTTTGCTGCGAGCAGAAGCGCAGGCACTTTTTGATTACGACAAATTCGAGTCGCCGAGGCAGGCGCAAAAGGAAAAACTTGGGAAAATTTATTCAGTGGAACAAGAGACGGAGAGAAAAAATGCCGCAACAAGCGAGATAGAGAGAAAAGAAGAAGAACAATCGCACCGATGGGCCGAGAGTCGCGCGGCATAACCCGGAGAACCGCGGGAGCGAATCGGAACGTCAGCGGCGGCGGTTACTCACTTAGCAACTACTCGCCAAGTGACTTCAACAAATGCCTCCCTATGCTTCCACCTCCTTCCCCCAGCTCCCCCGTATCTTTCTCATTACCTTTTCTTTTGCCGCCGCATAAGGTCGTCGGAACGTCGCAGTCGTTGCGACGTCTCGCGATTGTGTCTCCCCTCCCTCCCCCCACGCTTATTCTGCATTATTCACGGCTCTTTTTTTCTCTCCCCCTTCGCGTTCGCGCTTTCTTTTCACTCCGGTCCTCTACGGCGCGCGCTCTCTCATTTCTCATTCATGCGATCTCCTCCTCCGCCCCTTCCACCATCCGCCTCTTGTGCTATACTTAATTTATCTCTTTCTTCTACAGACTCGCTTTCTCTCTCTCTCGCGAGGCTGACTTATTTTTAATTTTTCCTCTTTTTTTTACAATGCCTGTATGTCCGTGATTCCTACTAGCCTGGATCCTTTTTTATTAGCATCTATATTGGATTTACCTTGAATTTATGATCGAATCTGTGATGGTGTGGGTTTTAAAAGACGAGCGAGCGAAGATTTTGGATTGATTGTATTAAATATGCGGCAGAGGCTGGCGGTTATAGACTTTCGGCGAGTTTTAAAGAGATAGTATAAAAGCTATTGTAAAATTGTATTTATTTTGACAATTGGGTTAAGCTGAAGTTTGATTGCCGAACACTCCAGACGGAATCCTCAAGTTGAGAACAGCATTAAAACTTTATAATGCTTCTGCAATTATCGTGGTCGTAAGATGTATATACATCCAGCTGCGAGGGATACCACTGCCAAGATTGAAATATTTTTTTTTGTTCAAGTCTGACCAATCTTGACTTGTAGTACTGACTTTAAAAAAGAGCAGGAAAAAGAAGGGGTAAAAGTATGTGCCTAATGCATCACGGAAGCCAGTTGAATTTTAATTATTGCAAAAATAAAAATTCAATGCTTAATTCAATTCCCCGGGCATTGTCTTCTGGATAAAATAAAAAAGGGGGTGAAAAATTTTATCTTAATGTCCCGAGCACATCCTCCATCGCCCGCATTCCAGGATGCTCTTAAAATATTCTCTTGCACAGGCCACACACACGGGAGGGGGAGGAGGGAAGGTGGGGTCGAAAAAAAAGGAGAAAACTTAATTACACCGAGCTTTCCCCTCTCGTATCTTATCCCTTGACCATTTCCATCTCCCGCCCTCTCTCTCTTTTCTCTTTCGACCCCGTCCTCGTTTAATTTTTATCCTTATCTCCAAGTCGACCGCGTGTGCGCGCGAGCGTCGTGCGCTAACCCACTTTTTTTCCCGACGCCCTCTCTCACCTCCCTCTCTTTCATCCTATCTCCCAGCCGCTCTCGATTCAATTACCGCAAAATTACAACAATTTCATGCAAAGCAGCGCCGGCGACGGCTGCCCGACGCTACGACGACGACGACGACGAAACGCCTCGACGTGTAGCTCGCAGTGCAGGCGAGAAAAAGAGAGAAGCGCGGCCTGGCTAATGGTGCCTCCGTACTCTCGAGGAGACGTCGAGAGAGAGAGAGAGAGAGAAGTGGGGCTGGGGGGTGGAGAATCGGGGACGAGAGGGTAGTTAGTCCGTCCTGGCAGTCGGCCGACCGGCGCTTCGGCCGATCGACCCTTCCCGTTCGTATACCGAGTGGTAGCCGAGAGAGAGAGACGCCCCGGGCACCTCCCTTCACCGCCACTCGGCCCTCTCTCTCTCTCTCTCCTTTCGTTCTTCCACTCCTTCCACTCTTCCTCTCTACAGCTCCTTGGAAAAGTCCTCTTCCGTTTTCTCGCGCCTTTTCTTTCACTTTCACCCCACCCTGACGGCCTCCTTTACACAAGACACATGCAAATGCAGCCGAGCCGCGTTTAATGGAGCGATAAAGCGGCCCCCGGGCGCCGAGTGTATTTCGCCAATGAAATTAGTGGCTTGCTGCAAAAATACGAGCGCAGAAATAATAGGACCGAAGAAATAAGACGGCTTGACCTGAGAATTTGAGAATAGGATTTTCTAGCTTTTAAGTAATCGCCTTGGTTGTTTTACTTTTTGGGCTAACATCTCAATTGTTTTGTTGGTTAAAAGAGATATCTTTCTGTGAAAATAAAGAGGGCAAAAAAAAAGAAGAAATAAAATGATAAAAATTGCGCTACTCGAGAGGTCGAGAATCTTTGGCGAAGTATTTCTTTCCATTATCGCATTCATAATCATCTCAGGGCGGACATCGAGCTTTGCCAGGTTCCGATCGTTACGAGCCAATATCTTCCGGCGATTTGCTATCTTTCTTATAGATATATATATGCATTAAAGTCGGTCGCCCGTACGTTTATCAAAACCTCATGGAAGCGGGTGGCGAAGAGAGGTCGGGGGGGGGGGGGCTGGATTGTCGGCTATCGCTCCACTGCCGGCGCTGCTGGGCATAATGTGACCATGTCGAAAATGGATTTAAACGAGGCAGCTTTAACTCTGATATCGATTTGATCGCCAGCGGTTAACGTAACTTCCCTTCTTGTTACGAGTTTAAACGGATCGATATAAACGCCCCTGCTGCTGTGTTGGTAATTTATTTATTGTATTGCAAAGTTCGGCCCGCTGATCTTTCACTTGTGTGTTCGGTCGCGACTATGAATAATAACGCGATTATTAGATTTCCCATTGCTTCCTTAGCCGCATCGCTAATCAAAACAAGAAAATGTCGAATACTCGTATTTGTCGGCTTTATGGAAACCATGTCTTTTGGGATGTATGGAAAACACCTTGGAAACGTCAAAATTGTACAGACTTTCATATGTAAATAATTTCATATTCCCAATTCAAAATTTCATGCTCGTCAACGGGAATTTGAAAAATTTTTATCAGTCCGAAGTGTCCCGTCAAAATGAGGCGATAGCAATAAGCTCGGCGCGTAGCTTCTCTGCAAAGCAGGAAAATGTATATATATGAAATCCAGCATAAAAAATTCCATCTCGCCCGAATCCTACACTCAAATTCCTTGCAAAATTTCACTCATCTTCGCGCACTAAGCATTCGAGGAGATAAGAAGCAACTCGAGCGAAGAAAGAGCGGGGGGAGGATGGGAGAGTAAAGGGAAGAGCGAAAGAGAGAGAGAGTAAAAAAGCAGGCGTCGTTGGGTATAGCGAGCTTACTCTCTTTCTCGCAATTTCGTCGCCTCAAATGGCTTCCTCAAATCGCGCGCCCCGGCAATGCATATACATCAGTCGCACGTATGAGCCTTGGAGGGAGTGGGAAGTAAGAGAGGCACGTTCGACAGGGCGCAATCGCTCTTCCTTGAGAGGCGAGAGAGGGAAGTAGGCCGTCTGCAGAGCAGCAGCACAGCCTGGAGAGGAAGGACAAACGAGCGTCGATTTGCCTCGAGAGTGCACCCCCCCTTCCCTCCTCGGAAAAGTTGAGCGAACCGCGCCGAGGACGAAGCCAAGCGTGGCAGTGTCGAGATAGTCACTTGCCTGGTAAATAAAAGGAAATACGAATAGACGCTTTTGGTTTATTTATTTTTTCTTAATTTTTTTGGTAATAAAGGGGGTTCACTCGAAAATCGGAGCACTGATCGAGGTACTTTTTCTATTTTTAAATAACGCCAAAGGGGGACAAAAATAATTAGGGAAAATTCCAAGCTGTGCGCGGGTCGTTGGGCTTGATCAGGGGGACCGATTTGTGCAACAGTTCGAACTTCTGGGTCCTTCCCCAGAGCCGCTATTGTCACGGCGGCCTCTCCCGGGAGGGGAGGGGGAAGTTCCGGTCAACTTTTCGGAGAATCCGATTCTCCGCTCTGCCGGATAGTTCCTAATTTTCGCGAGAGCTCCGCCGGATTCTTCAAATTTTTTTGCGCCTCCGAATCCTCTGTCCTTTTTCTTTTGCTCCGTCCCTCCCATTCTGGAGCTTTTCCGCGGCAGGCAGATCGTTTTCCGATAGTAAAGCTCGTTTGATTGCGCCGAGCTATTTTTACGCGGGGATATATGTCTCTCGCGTGAAACTGTGATGGATGAAAATGAAAGATCGAGCTTGCTTTTAAGAACGCCGCTTTACGCCGGCTGCAGCAGCCGAAAGCCAAGGTTATAATTCAAACGGTAACCGAAAAAAGAAAACGCTAAATGGGAAGCTTTTTGAGACGGTAGTCGAGGTCATATTGGGTGCATCGTTGTATCGTTAAACTTGTAAAAGAGAAAATAGCAGCGATTATTTTGCATTTGTAAAATCGGCTTTCATTTTATCCTCTAAAACTGGGAATGTAATGAGTAGCTATTTTTGGGTTATCGGGCAATCAGGAATGATAACGAAAGTTTTATAATGGGTACTTCCCTTTTTTTGACGATCGAAAATGGTAAAAGACATTTAGGAGAGGGAGAAATTTCAAAAGCCCACAAAGTATTAAAAAAAAATACCGTACAACTTTCGAAATTTATTCTTTGGGTATAACATTATTTGCAAAACAATTTGAATAACGGTTCGTCGGAAAAAAACAAACTTTCGAAATTTGAATCAAAATTTCAAATTGATTCTGCAAAAAAATTTATATCGTCAAGTACGCGCCCGTTCCAAAGTGTTTCCGTCCACAGGGAGTATCGTTCAAAATGTCGTTTTTATAAGCGCAAACTATAAAAAAATCCAAATAATCGCATTTAATTGTGCAGCCTCATTATTTTCCAAGGAGCTACTCGTGGAGTAGCTCTCAAATTAGTAGCTCGTTACTACCCGTATTAATTTTGAAAACGACAAGAGAGAAAGAGAGAGAGAGAGAGGGCCAGTAGTATTTCAAGTCGAAAATTAAACGGCAATCCCTCGGCGCAAAGCCGAAAGGCATAAAAAATGACTGAGAAAGCCCGGTAATCGAAATCTCAAAGCAATCACTCCCTTCGTTAATCTCGGTCAAAGCCCTTCGCCTCCTCTCTATTATCCGGGCCGGGGCCGCTCGAAAGCAGTAGCGCCTAGCTCTCCGCGGCCATATCGTACCTTAAGATCGTATCGGTCTCCCTCCCTCTCTCTCGGCTTCCTCCGCTCCTCCTCTAGCTCGCCTATACGTATGTGCTCGGCCGAAAATTTGATTATGCAGAGCAGAGAGAGAGAGAGGCGCCACGGGCGCGCGCGCGGCAAATTCATTTGCCGGAAAATACGCTAATCGAGTGACACGCAAAGTCCCCGTCTGGATTAACGGCCCCGCAGGCTTTGCGTGCAGAGCGCCGAGAGAGAAAAAAAGAGAAGGCTCGCCGCAAGCGTTGAAAACGAGTGCGCTTGTGGGCGAAGCTGTTCGTTATATTGCCAATTCGCTAAGATCATTTCGCCGGGAAATATTTTGGAGCGCCGCCAGGTATAACCCGCTCTTTTCCTCTCCCCCCCCCCTCCAGTGCTGCGCGACGCTTTACGAGCGCGAGCCTGCTACTATACTTCGCGCCTAACTTTTCTCTACGTGCGCGGGATTTCGGCGGGGCTCTATGCCCTTCCGGGGGAAAATGATGTTTCGCCTTGCCGTTCCCTTTCTTTCATCCCCCCCCCCACCCGGCATCATCTCTTTCTCACCGTCTTACACTTCTCGTCGCTGGTACACACGCACTCGTTATTCAGCCTGAGATATTAAATTCGCTCGGGATTTTCGTCGTTGTTTTTTTTTCTCTCTCCTGAAGTTTATTTTCACCTTGTTGAAAGCTTACAGCGGGATGAAGGAGGATAAGCGGCGTTCGTAACGATTTTCTTGCGGCTATCGTTTAAGCGATGAGAAATTACGTTATTTGCGCGCGAGAGATAACTTCCGCGATTAATCAATGTGAAAAATATTAACTTGTTAAATAAGAAAGGGCGCTCGCGCTATATTCGGCTGGAAAATTTAAAGCGTTCTTTAAGGTAAAAATGACTGTAAAATATGCCTCGGCTGAAAATAATATTTCGTATCGATTAAAAAACTCTTGCGTGCGGATGATAAATATATAAAATTATTGGAGGGAAAAAAAGAGAAATTTCTCAATGCGGTCGACCTCTTTTTACGGCTTTATGTAAATTCTTTCGTGCAATATAGGGTTGAGGAAAAAAGGAATCAATAAATTCAATGAAAAATAATCAAAATAGTCTTTTATTTAAATCGAGCTTTCGAGCTTATTTGAGTTTCGTATTAATTGATTAATCTAATTTATGAAATGTAGAAAAAAAAACCAGCAATTTAAAACAGTTCTCCTCAAAATTATGACATAATTTCAAAATCATTGGGAAAAGTTCGCAGCGCATATCATCAAAATACGTTGGGAAATCATTAAATCGATAGACAATCAGAATTCAATAGCAATCCACCAGACAGACAAGTAAACGTCCACGTCATATTCCAGATCGATCGAGAGAGCTCGCAAGTCCCTAGCTGGCTACATTTCGAGGATTAAATCGCTGCGTCTCCGAAGCGATCGGCGGATTTATGCGCGCGTGTGCGCGACATATCGCCCGGCCCATCTTAACCCCAAAGCGGGGAGCAAAGCCGACACAAGGGCCAATATCTCAATTGAACGGACGAACTGGGTTGGCCCATCCCGGCATCGGCGGCCCAACAAAGCGATTCAATTATACGCGGTCGGACATGCAAACAGACTACCGCCCGACGAGCAATCGCCGAGAGGTGTGCCTTAATACACCAGCGCCCCCCCCCCACCCCCTGGGCCAGCCACGTCGGCGCTCTCCGATCATCTGTAATTAGCGTGTCTATTTAATTAGTTAGCCATTATCGCGCGAGGTCGATTTCGGGGAAGAGAGAGAGCGACGTCGCTGGCGCTATGCTAAGGGCCATACCCCGCTGTGTCTTTAATTGATCGGCTCTCCGCTCAGGGGTGGCTTTTCTAAATTGGCTCCGGCCGTTTTCCGGTCTTTTTTTAATTTTTTATCTAATTAGCCCGGGTGAGCGGCTTTAGTTACGATGATTGCCATTAGTTCCAACTGCGCTTCTATCTGGTTAGCCAAGTGTTAAAGTTATACCGTTGGAATTTTGAGCTTCGCGCCGCTAATATATATATATCGGGGGGGATATGTTTTAAAGTGCATTCTTGCCTTTTATCGCATTAATGATAAGTTCGCATAATCTTCTTGCAAAATTTTTAATTCGATTCATATATGTATATATAAGCTAAGAGAGTGGCATTTTAATAATAACGAGCGAGTAAATTTTAATTCCGAAAAGAGTCGCAAATTATTTTCTCAACCTCCGTAACCCCCACCCCCTGAAAGTATAATCTACTTATGTGAATAAATGCATTTATAATCTGGAAAAACGAAAGAGTGACTTACTTATAGACGGTATTAGAAATAATCTATTGGACGAGCTGAATAAAATTTCATGAAGTTCGATTGGAAAATGTTAAAACGATTTGTCAGCGATAAAGAAGGCTTTGAATAATTTCGCGGCGATGTTTACACGTAGTAGATTTTCCTCGTTTTCTTTATTTTTTGGTTTCGGTTAAGACAATGTGTATTTAAAGTCTAAAACCGCAAGTTTCCCCCTCCCCCTCCCACCTCCTTTTAATAACACACCCGGAAACTGTGTCAATTGAAGGCCGTAGCTTGGGCGCGCGCGCTTGTACTCGCGCGAGCGCTCTTTGCTCTTTATTCGATTATGCTAAGGAGCTTTCAGACCAATTATTTCCGGAGGTATTTGCATTATCCTTTTCTCATAAACTTGAAAATTTTACTTAAACAGCGGCTCCCGCGCATAAAAGTACTTTATTCAGGCAATTATACGCCGTGCTCGACTGATTTTCCATTCGCCCCCGGGCCGTGTATTAACATTTTTTGAGCCTTAGTTAAGTAAATTAAAAACTTTGATTAAGAACTTCAGCCCTGTTCATAAACCTTTCCTCTTTTTTTCTCTCTTTCTTTCCTACTTTCAAGTATGAGAAAAAACGATTTTCCATTCGCTTCTTCGACCCGTTTTCTTTTTTCGAACAAATGAAATCTTTCAGTTTCTTTTTTTTAAAAAGAAGAAAAAAAACAAACACAAAACAAAAAGAAAGGCAAGGAAAATGAGATGAGCACACAAATACGAGTTTCTCTTTGACGTTATCATTCGCGGCTCGCTGGAGATCTTTAAAAATTTCGACGTCAATGTGTTCTCAGCAGGAGGCTCGAAAGCATCTTCGAGCAAGAAGTGTTAAAGGCTCTCGAGAAACGAGGGAGAGTCCTAGGCTTGAATGGGAGCAAAAAGCCGGCGAAGAGAAAGGAGGCCCTTCGCGAGCCGAAGGGAGTAAAGCGCGGCCCCAAAGGCGCAGGGAGAATCTTAAGGGATTACTCGATGATGCCGCTTTGATAATAACGCTGAAACGAAAGTCTACCCGAGAAGGGACGATGCCCGGGGGCTGACTTGACATTTTCACATTTCCACCGGGACAGCTGGCCACGTGGTACGCCGACGTATGCACACGTGTGGGTTATGATCGGCCGGTATGATAAATGATCAGTTCCAATGTGGATCGCGAATGTTAAAAAAGATATCACTTTCGAGGCGTTTATTATCAGAGGCTTTCCCCGGGTCTTCTTGGGCTTCGGCTTTTTCGGATCATTTGTTTGACTAATAGTCGTCAAGGAAATTGTTTTGAGATTGAAATGCACGCGACGTTTGGAAGGAAAATATTTCGTGGATTTTTTTTTCTTCGTGTCACTTGGGATATTGACAATAAAGAGGGAATACGTTTAATGGCTTTTTTTTACTCAGTTGGATAAAGTATTCGTATAATCGAGAAATGGCAATAAATATTAGTCAAACTGTTTGGTGAATAAGAGTGTGCTTAAGTTTATTCTCTATGGTTAATTTTACTTAGGTTTGCTTAAAATAATGTTCATGTTTAAATACGAGCAAAGCCTTTGAGAAATTGAAGAGGAAAAGAAACAAAGAGGAGAAGTCAGCCATTGGCTCGGCTATTCCAACATCCTAAATTTTTCATAAAACCACGAAAAAGGGCGCGAGGGATCAAGCTTAAAATTTTAATGGCACTGTTCTCTCCGAGTGGGAAGGGGGGAGCTTGTTTTAAATTATTACCTTCATTTTCATAATCTTTGCTAATTGTCGACTCTTTTTCGCCCGAACTCAACGTTTTTTTTTGACACACGGTTAATTAAATATTTGAGATGGTTAAATGTACGGAGTATAAAAAACATTTTTTTAAATTCTTTTTTCCCCGAGAGTTAGCCAATTTTTAGCAATTCGTCGAATTTATCGAATATTAAAAGAATTAATTTTATTTTTAAATGTGAAAAATAATTTAAAAAAAAATAAGATAAGATATTTCATCGGATCAGCGTTGCTTTTACAGAGCGAGAGCTTGCGTTTTATTATTTCGCATCATTTACACCTGCAATATTCCCTTATTCCGCAGGGATTTCGCCGTACTGTTTTTCATCAATTTCTTTGTGCGCGTTTTCCTTTCACGCGATCAATCATTTTCTTCGCTAAACAGAATATTCCTCTTTTTACGCAAATAAAACGTTCTTCGCTCTTATTCAGCGCAATATTTGCGATTTCGCATTACAAAATGTTTTCTCCGCATAAACATTTGATTATTCAAAAAAAAAAAAAAAAAACGAAAATGTAAGTGAACTAGTTTCTCAGGTGTACTTTGCCACTGAGAACAAGAAAAGGCACTTTGAATTTCGGAAATTCCGTCAGGAGGTATCAGAGGCACGGGAACACACCTGCAGCAGTGGCGCTCGCGCAAATCGGCCACAACGCAAAAGAAAAGCGACGCGAAAGTAACGGGACAGCCAATGTAGCGCACAGAGAGAAATAGGAGCCCGTGTATAGATGTGTGTGCCTGGGATAAAAGAAGAAGAAGGGGGGGGGATAAGAAACGGAGGGCGGATTTCCAGGACAATTGTAAATAACGAAGCCGCCAATTTTCTTCGATTCGCACGCGCAAGCCCAGGGTCGCTCTTGCGACCATTTTCCGAGGCTTATCTCCCCGCTCGGTTTCCCCAGCCACGGGACTTGCTGTTCACGAATTCTCTCTCGGACGCTTTGCCAAAGCAGCGAGAGAAAGAAAGAGAGAGAGAGTCTTGCGGGACTGGTTTACGGGCGGTCCTTCTTGTGCGCCAGGCTAGGCTGCATGTGGCCTCCCCCCCCCCCCCTCCTTCCAGCCAGACCCCTTTGCTCCCTTTTCGCGTCGCGCAATTTATGCTAAGCGATGTGCGCGCGGTCAAAGTTTTTGCCTGAATTTAGTTTAATGTCGTGCACATTACGCGCCACTTGTAATCGAAAATTTAATCGAATTCAGTTCTGTTTTTAAGCCTTGTAATTATAGAAAATTGTTGGGTTTTTTTGCGTGTGCTGAAGGTTATATATATTTGCGTATGTTTGGAAAACTTTTCGGCCCTCGTAATTTGTCCATTTATATTTTATGGTATATATGCTTATTTTTTGACACAGCCGCAAAATTACGATTTGAATTTGAAATTCGCCGGTTGCCGAATAATATTAAATAAATAACTTAATCTGACAAGTGATGCAACCGAGATTTTCGATATTAATTTTATAAAGTTAATTGATATTTAGTCAGAAGCAAATCTTTGTGATTGACTTTCAAGTATATATCGATGTGTTTAATATTCGTTTGATTTAATAACTTTAACGCAGCAACGAGAGCATTACCAAAGTTAAATAAAAGCTCTATTTCGGTATAGGTTTGATATCTTGATGTAATTATCCAGTGGATGTTCATTTAACGTTGATGTGTATATCGATTTAGCCGACGAGCCAAACCAAAAGGAAACCTCAATTTTTTTTCTCGAATATCGATCGCTCAATTGACATTATTAAAAAAGGAAGTTTCATAAGAAGCGAATCGATAATAATAACGACCGATACGCCCAACTAATTAATTACTCCGGCATTTAAATCTCAAATAAGAAAGTTCGAACACGAAACTCGCGGCAGCGAAACTTTTATTTCTCGTTATCGTCAAGCCATAAAATTATTCCGGCCCAAAGGGAGAGGCTTCGTTAAACATCGCCAATGCGCTCAAACGATTTTATCCGAGGCCACAAAGCGAAGAAGACCAATAGCAGTGGGTAAACGTAAACAGCGAAAGAGAGAGAGAGAGAGAGAAAGCTGCGTGCATTAGGAAGTCCAGAAAGGCCCGCACAAAGAGAGAGATCTGGCCTCGTCGCAAGCCAAGCGCTCTCTTTGTTCCCCGCGCGATCGCGAACTCCCTGCCTCCCGGCGCAAGGATCGAATAATATACCTTGCGCTCTTTTAGCCTCGCGGCAAAATCCTTGCGCGGATCAAAAGATATTAGCGAGCCGGACCAAGCGGAGACAGGCGCTTTGGTATAAAGTCTTGTGACGCAGGAGAGCGCGGGAAACCGCGCCGAGGTATGATGCTCGTCGATTTGCATTGCCCCGAGCATGGTTGGCTGTTTTCAACAGTTGTTACGGTCATGCGAGCGCTGTTGATTTCGTTTCTTTTTTCATAAGCATCCGGGGGGATGGAACGGAAATGAATATGGTTCATGTATCGCGAGCGAAGGGCTCGATTTTGTAAACTTGAGCGGATACAGAATAGGAAATATTATCTGTTTGTTGTTTCTTTTCTACCCAGGCTTTACACTTTTGTTTATTACGTTATGTCTTACATGGCATACTTTTTATTTAGACATATAAGGAGACTAAACGAATCTTAACTTCTCGAATTGACTCTTGGGATTTCAATAAGTAAATAAAAAAATAAAATTAAATATCTTGTAAGAATAGTTATCTAATTGCATCCAGACACTTAACAATTAAAAAACAAATAATTATCTCAAAGAAGCATAGCGAGGTCGTTTAAAAAATTTTCTTCAAAAGCACTGCACACATTTTGAAAAATTAAAAAAAAAATGTCACGCATCGCTCATCGCGCACACGGATCTTTTTATACTTTCCCAGTTGTCCGTGCGCTTGGTAAAAACGAAAACGCTCTTGGAAATCCAACATGTACGGAGGGCAGAAAAAGAGAAGAAGAAACGAACGCAGAGCACCAGAGAGAATAAAGAGACCTCGAGTTGGAAAAACGTTAACAGACGTAGGGGGAGAAGCCTAGCAAGGTATAAGCGTTTCGCTCGCGAGACAGGCCTTCCCGGTAAAAAGATATGCGTCCAGTTGATTTTCGCTTGTTGCTCTGAGGTATATGTACGCGGGGCTCGCAGGATTTTTGATTGGCTGTCCGGGCCACCGGCCGCCCGCGGCTGCAACCTCTCGATCGCGCTCGTGTATCATCATATTTCAATTTCTCCTGCCGTGTTTACCTTTACGGACGAGGCTCTCCCTCTGGATCTGCTTTCGCTTCAGCTCGTATACTATCGTGCTGAAGAGAGAGAGAGGGAGGGTTGCCTACGTCGACACCGTTTGCGCTTTGCTGATTCGATAAAGTCCGGCAAGTGCATCGGTTAAATTATATAAATTAAACTGGAGCTCTTTGCGCCAACGTTGCGTCCGAAATATAACGTTACATACGAGTACGCGACTGGTTTCTTCGTTTCTCGGTATAATGTACTCGGCCATTTATTTTTTGCTTTTGATGCGTACTTTACGTTGCGCGCTTAATTAAGTTTACACAAAATTTCGCAAACGCTTCAATTAAGCAAACTAAGAAGAGCAAAAAGAATAACGATGGGTCGTACACGAAGAATTACCGTGGGTGGCCTCCACAAAGCAACGCTCGACGCAGGCAAATCAAAAATAAATAAGCCAGAGTAGGAAGGGGAAGCAAAGCCGACCGTCAGCTCCCTCTGACCATCTCTCCTGGCCCCCCAAAGCGTATCCTCCGCGCTGCCCTCTTTCCCCCAGCGGCATTTGTTATTTCCCTTTCATTTTCTCCGGAGCGCAGAGAGCCGAGACGCGCAACGCTAAGGTCGATCACGGTGGCAAGCCTCGAGCAACATGCATAGCAAATTGGCCGGAATTGGCTCTCCACAATGGGAATTGATATACCCGGAGGATGCTTCGCAGCTTAAGAGACGACGGGCCATGGGATATCGTTTAAAGCATTATCGTTCGCTTTGTGGACGATGTCGCTCTGTCCCCTCTGGATAGCCATATACTCCGGTTATCTCGAGACGCGCCGAAAGACTTGTTATAAAATTAATAATTATGCCCGTCCGCGCTTGGGTTTTACATGTCAAGCCTGTACAAAGGGCAGAAGTTTGTAACGTAAATTCGTGACGATTATTACGTTTATTTCAAACGAACGTATACATCCACGTGTGGATTTTGTTGAAATTTCATTTTCAAATTTAATTAACGTCGAACGGACAAAGAAGTTTCTGGTATAAGAAAATGGGGGGGCTGCCTGGTTTATTCTCGGTCACAATTATAGCCTTCTGAATACGTTATTTAATAAATGTTCAATGTGACACACGAGAGAGATGTGTGAGAATAATTTATTGGAGGGGAGTAAAGATCCCGGCTGAATTCTAAAATTAATCATTAAAAAAGGACGGTCAACGCACGTGTCAAGAAAGTGCTATCCACCTATGCACGTTATACCTTGCGTTCAATATTTTATTTCTGGTCGGAGACTAACTACTGTCATTTTCCAATTCGCTATACGCACTATTACGGGACATAAGAAAAAGTGTCGAGCAAATTGTCGCAACTCCTTCGCTTCTGGCTTTTTTTTTTTTTGATGTTCTTTTATTTCAGGTAGTTAATACCCTGCCGTAGTTTTATATTTCAGACGACTCTAACTATTAAAACTAAACAAGAATAAGTTTGTCGAGAAAAGTTTGGCCTTCGGTCCGTTGAATAAACGAAAATTTGGTGATTTAAGTAGAAACAGTCCCGCTTCGGTCAGACAATACGATACAAAAATTATTTATTCGTACCCAATCGTTTTTCAACCTATATAATACATTTTTAATCAACCAAAGAATCTTTGTTATTTCGAGTCTATTCAACCAAACAATGGAATTTACAAATCAGCATTTCAACTTATGGAAGAAAAAAAACAACACCTAAGCTACAAATTTCCGTTCCTTTATCGCTAATTCCAGAGAGATCGGTTTTCTTCGTCAGAGAGAAAAAAAAGGCCAACACCCAATAACAAGTAAGTCGGGGAGATTTCCAGAATCGAGTCCGCGCTTTATCGAGCGTGCAGAGCCGGCGCGATCGTGATAAGGCCGCGGAAACGGTCAGCTGGCGCGAAAATAAGAGCGGGCCGCGCGATAGCGGCGAAAGAGGAAAGAAGAAGGAAAAAAAAGATAGGACGTAGGGAAGAAAGGAGATGTGGGGAGGGGGGTGGAAAGCATGCGAAGAGAGGCAGAGATTGAAAGAGAAGTCGGAGAGGCGAGAAGTGAGCGGGCTTTATCGAGCGAGACGATCTTCATAGAGCCGGGCCTCGCGCGAGATCCGTATCGCCTGCCCCCCCCACCCCCTACGTGTTCTCGTGTAGGTCAGTGAGTTTGGGGGTGGTGGGCTTTCTTTGCCAGTTTCTGCGTGGCCGCTCTAGAGCAGTGGCTTCTTTACCAGCGAACTGAGCACGACTCCTGAGAGAATTGGTCCAAGAGTAAATTTGAAATCCTGTTTATGCGGGTTTGCCCGGGTATTGTTGGAAGGAGAGCGCGCTCTCTCTCTCTCTCTCTCTCTCTCTCTCGGGTTATCGTTGCAATTATCTTATGGGATTTTTCTCGAGGTTTAGAGTTTGGAGAAAGTTTTTGAAAGGATAAATAAATCCTTATTACTCGGTTCATTCGCTCGTTTCTATTTTTTCAAAATTGAGGATAAACAAAAAAATCATACAACTGTATGTTTTAATAACAAAAATTAAAATTTATTCTTACATACCTACGAAGACGAGGAAAATAATTAATAATCATGAACGCACAAAGTAATTAATTTTCCGACTTCTATATCAGACAAAGTCAAACAAACAACTCTTGTCGAGCCGAATTAAATTTCCCACGCCGCAAGACGCATCCCGTCAATACAGAGCAAAACAATGAAGAACGACGCCGCAAGCTCTCGCGTCGTATAATTCTCTTCCCTTCTTGAGTTTCAACTTCACCGAGTTCCCAAGGCGAATTCAAGTCCGACAAATGTCGGCGTATTTATAATCCTCTAATTGTAAGGAGGAGAAGCGTTTGCCGAAGGCTCGGCTAGAAAGGGACAGCAGTCGCTGGATCAACGCGACAAGGCCGTCGAATCGCTGTGGCATTGCTCTTCCAACTTGCGACGCCGGGGAGCAAAGTTCCGCCGCTAACTCGGAGTCGCGGGTGTGTATAGCCCGCCCTTTCCCCCCATCTTCTCCATACACGCGAGAGAGTGTGTAACGCGCCGGAAATCGTCCTGGAAGGTAAGGGGGGTATAAGTATTTTCCCGCGGCTTCGCTTACATTTGCGATGGCTTTTAGCAAACGCTGGGTTAGGCCTTTACACTGATGAGCGCTTACTATTAAGCTTAATTGCTCTTGCTTCGGCTGAATTGCAGCCGGCGTTATTGAGAAATCTGATGTTGCAGCAATCTTCTGCCTACACGAGGAGCGCACGTGTGCTGTAGGTGTGTTTTTATTGAATGTGCCGATTGTAGGCTGCTGAGTGATTGCTATTACTCAGCCTCGAATTACTTTATACGTTACATCAGATGAATTGCGTAATCGATCGCTAATTAATTCAAATACTTGGTTGAATAGCTATTCTTCATTTACCCTTTAAAACAAAATCCGGCGTCATCGGAAGGCCATTTCGATGTAATCAACGTATCCTTCCCCAATATTTGCACCGCTGTTTTTTTTCTTCCAAAAGCCAGCGACGACCCAGTTCGATAGCCTCGAGAGTAGAGCGACGCCTATTTATCGGCCCCCGGTAAACTGTCTGCCGCCAACGTCAGCCGCATACATTAGCCCAAGTCCGGCGGCGGCCGAGTTCGCGCTTCGCATAAGTCTTAGCGGCCCCGTACATACTTCGTCCTCAGTCCCTCACTTCGAGCAGTGCTTTTTGCGCGTGCGTGCAGCAGGTGAAATAGGTGACTTGCCAGGGGGGGGGGGAAGGAGGCGCGACCGTGAAGTTGGCCGGAAAATCACCGGGCATCGCGATCGTTGTTTCGGATCTCCCGCAGTATACAGCGCTGCTGCTGGCGTGACTGGCTGGAAATTCATTGCCGCGTCCGAAATTTGTGCGGCAAGTGCGCAAGAGAGAGAGAGAGAGTCTCCCTGGGAGACTGGCCCTCAGGGCCGCGCGCGGAGCCTCTTCGTAATTGATGACTGCTGAGTTTCTCTCCCGGCGGCATTTGAGCCATCACCGACTGACCCCCTCTTCCCTCTCACTGTCCACTTCCACTAGTCGATTGGCCTTTTGCCTGCGTTTACCTTCGAGTTTCGACGATGATGGAATTAAATTTAAGAAATTATGGAAGTAGATAAAATGATTTGGCTCTTCAGCGTTTATTGAATGTGCTTGTTTGACGGTTTTTTTTATGTGAAAGACCGTTCAATTATGACTGTTATTTCATTACATTGGATTACAGTGTAAACGAACAAATGAAACATAATAAGACCGAGCGAAAATTAAAATTAACGTTTCGCAACGAACGAAAGCATTTCGTTTTTGTTTCGCCAAAAAAAGAAATGAGGTGAAAAAAGTTACGCTCTAATACAAAGTAATACGCTATCGTAACTCGGGACTTGGGGAAAGCCGAAAACATTTTTTTTCTCCTCTCCACCACAACACACGCTGGTCGTAACATCGGTCGGAAGGTCACACGCAGTTTCGAGGCGCCGGAAAACTGGAGCACGAGTTAGTTATCAAACACGTGTAAATCATCATAACGCAAGTGTAGCCTTGAAAAAAGAGAGCCGGGGCTAGTCCTCCGGGGTCCCGCAAATATAAACCTGAATCTCGGACTTGAGCTCATATCTCTCTCTCTCTCTCGGCCTTTTCCAACGCTATAGCCAAGCAAAACTAACCGAAACCGTCCTTTTTACGGATTATCACGTGACTAACTCTCTCCCTCTTGGCACTCTTTTTTCTCTCTCTCACTTGAGCAGTTAGTCGTAGTAGAGCCAAGGCTCGCGTAACCTTTCCATGCGGGAAGGGGCCATGGAGAAGATGGAATAGGGGGGGGAGAGGGGGTGGCAAACAATTTTCAAAATGAAATCCAACAAATTTGGCACGAAAGCCAAGGCGCGCGGGCATAAAATTTCGCGGGGGCTAGAGGGTGAAGATTGAGCTCGTAACTCCGCGCGGCTTTACGCTTCTCCTCTCTAAAGAGCGCACACGAGCGGGACCGAGAAGCAGGGAGGGGGGGGGGGAGGTGGTCGAGGGGAGGGGGTGGACGCACGTACGAGCTCGCACGGGAGGAAGCTAAAAGTAGTCATCAAACGCGTAAGGAGGCTACGTCACGTAAGCGCAGTTTCGCGGATCGAGTTACTGCGCTCACTCCCCCGCCGACTGCCCGTCTATCGGGCTCTCGTGGCCTGCTATCGCTCTTTCGGGGCACGTGTGTGTGCGTGCGTGTCTGCCTTTTTCGGCGTGGGAGAGAAAATCGTGGCTCAGCTGGCAAATTTTCTCGCTCGTTCGCTTCGCGGCATAAAGATATATGCGGCGGGACTCCACGTCCACGGCCAAAGCTGGATGGGACGATTGGGGTACGGGGAGAGACGATAATGTCTATGGCTGGATGCTTATTTGGATACGTGCGGGAATTCGATTTGAGTTTATGATACGGATTGGCGAGAGTCGGAGAGGCACTCGAAAGAGAGTGATATGCTCTCTCTTTCTCTCTCTCTCGTCTTATTTGATGGAAAACAAATCGTTGATTGATTTTTCGATTTTGCCGATGGCTTCTTTTATACATTTTGCACGCCGAGTGAATTTTGTTGCTATTCAAATTCAGTGGAAACATTCTACTACACAATCCAAAATTTTTGTTTAAAAAATCTCGAACGACTTTATCGTTTGTTTTCTTCTCCATCGGCAATTATTCGTTTTCTTCGCTTCCGAACTGCCTTTCCTCTCCGTGCGTCTCTCGTCGAACAGAAAAAAAAAATAATAAAAACCGGCAAACTTTTCATTTCGCGAAATAAATTTGTCGACGTCACTCACTTCTCGGCGCTGCATTTCATCGAAGCCTGCGACGAGAAATTTCTCAAGCCCCGGCTGAATTTTCCCAGTGACGTCTCAATAACTCAACGACGCTTCATTAACCGGCCGAGGACTTATCCCGGCAGCCGAGGACGTTTCACTAGCGGCTCGCGACGTTGACGAGCCTACGTGTATGTAGGAACGAGAGAGAGAGAGTAAGAGAGGCTTGTGCACCTGCACAGAGAGCTCGCCTGGCGCGGCATGGCTCCCACGGGCGCGCTGAAACGCGACGACGAGGAAGAGAAATAGAGACGGAGCCCGAGAAATCCCAGACGAATTCGAGTACGCTGAGCGAGGGCGACGCCGTCGAGGCATTACCCAACTTTCGGCATTAACCTCTCGCGTACCCCCTTCCGCCTCTCTCCCACCGGTGCGCTCGATCTCTTACCCCCCCCCCCCCCCCACCCAGAGCTCCATCCCGAGCGCCAGCGATCGCATTTTTAGCGCGCGGCCCGCAGGTCCGCCTCTCTCTCTCTCTCTCTCTTGCACCACCCGTTGCCCCACCGCCAGTGCCACCAACCCCCTCGCCCACGGCGAAGTTAACTAATTGCCACCGTTCGTAAAATATTGACCCAGTTGCCCGGAAACTTCGGGTCTCAGTCAAATTAAACGCGTACGTGCGCGGAAACGAGCGCACCGAGCCTCGTCGCTAGCGCAGCTCGAGACGAACGAGTTGGGGGTGCTGGGGTAGAGAGGGGCGAACGTAAAGGTAGGCGACGCGACGACGAGGAGGAGGGAGTGATTTTGTCATTTTTGCTGATGGGAGATTTGGCGGGGAGGGCGATTTTTCGAGATTGGAGAAATACCGTTCGGCTTGATTGGATGATTTCGTTAACAATGCATTTGCATGATTTTTCCTGGGAGATCGGGAGGACGAGGCTTGAGCTATATCTGGATTTATTCGCTGATCGTACGTGGTATGGTATGGTGATGTAACGGACATAAAATTATCGAGCTCTTTCGTAAATTGTATTTTTATTCCGATTTTTGGAATGGGTAGTTTTGTTTGCGAAAATAATAATTATTTAATCGCAATGGTAATCGAAAGACAAGTTTCAAAAACTATTCTTTTGATTCCAATACAGATGATTAGAAGATTAAAGTTTTTTTATTTATTGCTTAAAGAATAGGAAGGCTTTAAATCGTGAAACGTCCAGGCAATTTTAATATGCAAAGTTTTCGGCAATTCGGAAATGGTTGGGAATTGGTGAAATGTGAAAATTATTCCTCGACGGCAATAGGTTTGCTGGCCAGGGACAGAAACAGGGAAACTGGACCAAAGTAATTAAACAATTATCGATTCTCAGGCTGTGAATTACATCAACAGGAAAGCCGACACACACTAATATTGCCCTCACGTCTCCCGTTGACTTTGCGATTTTTCTCTCGAGCCTTTCCCCCATTCGCCCCCCCCAGCACGGGCTAGCGTCATCTTTTTAATGAAATTTCAGCGACTTACATTTTTGATCCCCCGGCATTATTCAAGATAACGGCGCAGAAACACGCCTTCGATTTCTCTCGTTTTTCATACAAATCGAGCTATCTATTATAAAAAGGGGACGTTTGGAGTAATATCCTTTATCTTGATTTTATTGAAAAATTTAAACGGATGCCGTTTTAATTCTATCAAATAAAATTGGTTTGAATTATTGGCGATCGGAGAGAATATCCCTGGGAAGCCCTCTGCGCAATTTTTTTTCCCCCCTCGACTAAGAACTCTCGATAGTTGGAGGTAATATTGTGGTTACGTGGCCGAACGATGAAAAAAGAAAAAAATTTAATCATTCGATTAATAAAATGGAAAAAGCATGCCTTATATGACGATTAATCAACGGTGGTATACGTACAGGGCTCTAGAGCTTTCATTAACCGCGTCGAAATTAATTTCCTTTTTTTTCCCCGAGACACAGAACAGCAGAATGTCCGAGAGGCCGACACGAACGTATTTATATAGAAAAGCTTAGGAGATCTTTCTCTCTGCATATGTGCGTGACCGTAATTTTTTACTCGAGTGAATTTGACAGCGAAGCGTAATCTCGAGGGAAAAGAAGGACGCGGGAGTTATGAGCGAGTCCCGTCAACAAGAAATTCAGCTCTCGCTCTCCTCGCTGTAACTATACTGGCTCTACTCGTTGGAATAGAGAGATGGGGGGAGAAAAAAAAAGGCAAGGAGTTGGGCACAACGAGGGTATAAGGCATGGCTCTCGCGATTTTAAACGTGGCACTGGTGAATTTCTCGAATTTATTAAAAAGTTTCCGGCGTTTTTTGTGGCGCCCCCCCCCCCCTCACACCATCCGCCGTCCCTTAGTCTTTTAGGATTCGTTTGCCAAAGTTATTTAATATATTTTATGTTCTAATACTTTTCGCTATTTTTTAATTAAAATTGTAAATTTATTAGTGAATAATGGGCATATAATTTTCCTTTGTTAGTTGAACAAATGTACGATATAACGTTAAGGAAAATCATTGTTTTTATAGGATAAGTTTTTTTAATAAAAAGAAATTCTAATATTCAAATGCGAATTTTATTTTCATTTTTAATTGATATATGTATATAAAGTAAAATGCATACTAAGCGCAAAGTTAGACTGATAGTTAAAAAGACCTTGTAAATTTATGCCATTTTCTTGGTTAAAAAATGTGGGAGCATTTATTTTTAATGAGATTTAATCAAAATAATAGTTTTAGAACATTTCCGTCTTTTTCACAAATACAACAAGGTATCCTAAAAACTTATGATTTATTCGGATAAATTTTTAGATGTAATTAATATTAATGAATATATTTAATGTTTTAAATACTCTTTGTAAGAGATATTACACAAAGTGGAATACTTTAAAATTTAAAAAGTACTGCTTTAGTTGATATTTCATTTTAATTATTTTAACCCAAAAATTTAAAAAGAGGTACGGAATAAATGTCCAAGCTTAATTCACACCTTTAAAAAATTTTCCAAAAAAATATTTTTAAAAAAAATAATCAAGTAACATTGCATTTGACATAAATTTTGTATTAGAAGATTTATAATGATAGTTGCAATTTAAATAAATTTTTAATTGTTCTATTTCGGATCCTTCAAATATTTGCCCGACTAAATCAACAAAGAAAAGAATAGGAGGCGTACACGCGTTTTCCAATCTACTCCTAAAATTTTCTGCAATCAACCTTTTCGACATATCTAACACACAAAACAAGCCACACAAGCAGACTGATGTTGAACTCGTTCTAAAAAAAAAAAAAGATCTGAATTTTTCCACTCGAGGCGCACGCGCAAAATAAAAAGCGTAAAAGGCAATTTATTGCAGTCGAGAATACGGGGCCACTTTTTGAGAGAGAGAGAGCGCGCGCGCGCGGGGACGCGTCCTCGGGGGAGCGGCGATAAAGCGCAAAAGTGGACTAAGGCGAATATGACGGGTTCCGAGCTCGCAAGGGGACGCCAAAAGGCGCGGCTACAAAAAGGAGGAGAAAAGAGAGAGGCGAGGGGACAGCCTTGGCATAGCCAGCGCGCCAAGACGCCGCCGCAGCCCTCGTCCCAGGAATTTCCGAATTTCCGACTGCCAAGCGAGATACCCCCAGCGTCTTACACCGGCTAGCAACGCGACCATACCGATGCCGATCTAGAAAAAGAAAAAAAAAACATACTCTTCCGACCCGCTCTCTCTCTCCTTTAAATCGACCGCATCTCCGACCGGGCTCTGGGCTTTTTCTCCGTGGCCCTCGCGCTGAAATATAGCGCAAGCGCGTTACGGAAATCCAGCGGGCTATGTGTATGGGTAAGGCAGCAGGAAAACGGCTTTTGAAGCTGAAGCTCAAAAATTGGCGGCGGATGTCGAGCCTCGTAAGTCTGGAACGTTCCGAAGCCAACGAGCGTAACTCGCGCGAGGCTTGCAGCTTCGTGAGCTTCCTTCAACCCCCTTTCCTCTGTAAATCATGCTGATGGTAATTTTTTGGAAATGAAGTACGCGAAGTTCCAAAAGAGGTCGGATGTGTGCTTTAAGAAGGTGAACGTTTTATGAGAAATGAGCGAGTTTATTTATTTACTTTTTTATATAAAATTTCAAAAACGTTTTTATTTTCGTTTTGGTAAATTTTTGTAACTTATGGAATTATATTTGTGGCGAATTTATTAAAGAAATGTGAGATAAAGAATATGTTTTAGGGGATAATAATTTTTTTTTTTGTAACTTTATTAGTTCGTCATTTTTTCAAAACTTCTTTACTCGAATGGAAATTAAAGTAACATTTAAAAGTAAAACGAAATTTTATGTCATTGCAACGGCAGGTATACCAAAGGTCATGAATATCAAGTTACATGTAAAATAGATACGAAACTATTGCGAAATACATATGTAACGCGTACATACATTATGTAACAGCACTGTGATATTTTCAAAGTACAGGTCGAAAATCGAGTATTAAAAAAAATTATTTTTAAACACAGTCCCGACCGCCTTTCATTTTAAAACACCGAGTCCAAAGGGAAGAAATTTAAAAAAAATTTAATAAGCTATTCTCTAAAAGTCACCCTAAAAAAAGAGGAATAATAAAAAATTTTGCATCATCGGAATGCAAAATCATCAGGCAGAAGGAGCACAGCATTCGGATCCCCCTTGTCCGATCGTAACTTTATCAAAAAAGTGTGCTGCGCTACTTTTCCCTTCTCAAAAAAAAAAAAAAAACATAAATATCCGGCTTCAAAGCCTGATATCTCGCAGCTCAATCCTTCCGTTGGAATCCGCAAAACTTTTCTCCCCAGGCTCGTGCCGGTTTCGTCGAATTTGACGGTAGAGCGAAAGAGAGAGAAGGATGGCTGGGGGGGGGGAGAAGGTAAGGGGATTGGGTAGTAAAGAGGGGCAAGACGGGAGGAGGTCGAAACGAGCGCTTCGAGATTTTCGTAAGAGAAGGATTCGCGCGATATCAGAGCACGAGGGCTCGTAAAAAAAACGAGACGAGGAAGAAAAGAAGGAAGACGCTCTCTCTCTTTCTCTCCGGGGGGAGAGGGTGTAAAAAAGTCAAGGAAGGAAGGAGGGGACGGGTAAGAGTCTAAGAAAACTTTGGGAAAAGTTCGGCTCCGGCGTAGGAAGCGAAAGGTGGAAAGAGCGAGGGAGAAAGAAAGCGGCCGCTAGCCTCGCGTGTGCCTCTCCAGTGTTCTCCTCCGGCGCTGTTCTACGCTCGTCGCAGTCCTTTTGAAAAATTGAGCCGCATAAAATATTAACCCCCCACTGCGGCTCTCCTCTATCGCCCTCCTCGTCTTCCGAAAACCGTTTCTCTCTCTCTCTCGGCTTCTTCTTCTTCTTCTTCTTCTTTTTTTTCCGCCTCTTTCTGGGCTCTTCTTCTTTTCTCTTGGCGAGGCCATGCGCCTTTCACTTCGCCGAATGATTCAACATTGTGTCGCGGGCGCGCGCGCGCGAGAACCGGCCCGAGGTAAACTATTTTAAATTTCAAATTTTGCGCGCGACTTCGTTTTCTTCGCCGAAAGAGAGAAGACGGTAGCAGACAAAACCGCGCGCGGCGGCGGCAGCAGCCTCTCTTGCTGGCTTATTTTATACCAGCCCCCGCAGACTCGAATTCGATCTACCTACGTTCTCTTTTGGCTTACCTCCGTGTGTGTCTGTGCGTGTGTCTACTTGCACGTAAGGAAATTTTGGCTTTCCGAGGACATGAAGAAATAGAATTTTTACTTTTCCGAGTTCCGAGCTTTTTATTTCACGACCATATACTTGGGAGAAAATTTTCTTTCTTTTTTTTTTCTCCCAACGAGCGAACTTCCTTATTTTTTTCTTGCATTTTTCATTGTATTACTCAAATTATTGTTATTCACTCCCTACGAATTTAAAGCGAGTATCCACGAAAGCTTATAAAGATATAGAAAATATTTAAAGCATTCGATGCCTACGCCCTTTAACGTTGTTTAATATTCATCAAAATCGCAACGGTTATAACGTAATTAAAATTTTCCAATTATAAAACGGGCGAGAGAAAAAGGCATAACGGAGAGGTGCGTGCGCGCGCCGCCAGGCTTAAGCGCGTAATAATGAAAGGCCAAACTTTCGAAAAATCTCCATCTCTCGGCGTTGGGGCGAGAACGAGGAGAGGGGCAAGTAAAACAATTACCTTCTATAAGGCGCTGCAAAATTCTTGACGCTCGTGCGCGGCCACTTAAAATTCCGGCACCCCCCTTTGGTCTGGAGGGGGGGTACCTTAGCCGAGGTTCTCTTACTCTCTCGTCGTTCGTTATCTCAGCGATTAATTAGCTATCACAGATGAAGTTTCTATTGAACTTGCCAAAAAGCGGGCGCGCAATAAAGCCGTCTTAATAAAATCTCGGGGCATTAATTAAGAGAAAAGAGTCTAGCGAGTGGAGGGGGGCTAGAGTCGAACGATAGAGGGTGTGGGGTTAGTGGACGACTCGAATGGCGTTGGCAACTTTTCGAGGCGCGCGCTTAAGTGGGCGAAATTGAAAGAGAAAAACGAGCGCGCGAGCGAAGCGAAAGTTGGCTCTCTCTCTCTCTATGCAAATGTGAACGGACGTTACTGGCTGGGGGGAACGGGGGAGAGAGGCGCGGACTGACGTCTCGCGGTTTCCGTAACTTTTCTCGCCCGGGCCAGCCGTTCTTCGTCTTGGTAATCTTGTTTTCCATCGTGAACCATACTGTAATTTCCGATTTCCAGAGCCACCCTCTCGCCTTTTTCCTCCCTCCCTCCACTTGTCATCCTGATTCTCGTTTAATACGGCTGGAGAGCTTGCCACGTTTGATAATTGATTTTAATTTTTTTTTAATTACGCCATTTTCAACCAATAGTCGAGATATGTTATTTAATTATGAAATTTACATCTCAGACGGAGAAGCACGGATTTTTGCTCGTTCGAAACTGGCGAATTTTGGCTCTACCGATCTCGATAAAATCCGACATATCGCTTATTCGATTTTACTCGAAACTTTCGTTAATTAACAAGTTATTACTCGATAGCTCCTTTCTTCTTTTCGTCTCGTTCGTTATCATTTGTTGTCACATTATCCGCCTAAGCCGCGTACGTACCTGAATTTAATTAAAATCGCTCCGTTACCAAGAGCATAAAGTGCTTTAAAAACTTGAAGGTAGCTGGCCCCAAACAGCCCTCTCTCGTAACGAAAATAACAATTCGAACGAACATTTCCAGGGAGGGCTAGAGTGGCTCTCGAGTACAGATAAACACTCGAGTGTGGCGCGAGATGAAATTTTCAATTTCGCCCTTGCGATCGCGCGCTCCTCGCCGAAATTCCTCTGGCCGCCGAAGTACTTTTTCACTCTTCTCCGCTCGTGGATACCCCCTCCGCCCACTGTCATCGTACTCCCTTATAGCCTCCCCCCGTCGTTGTCCTCGTCGCGCGGTGTAAGTGAAAAAGTTCCGCCGAGGACCTCCACGGCGAATACTAATTAAAGACTTGCCAGAATGAAATTAGTTAGGCGGCAGGAATGCCGGGAGTGCATAGGGCTGAGGGGCATGGCAGGGGGGGGGCCTGCGAGGGTGCCAACCGAGAGAGCCGCTTATGATAATATAATAATACCCGCTAGACGACCGTTCTCCTATCTCTCTCCTCTCGTCTCTCTTTGTTCGAAGCTCTTTTACCTTCAAGCTCATTACACGTTTAGTTCATAACTTCAATTGGATTTCTGCTTACTGTCTCCATATACAGACAAATGGCTTTATGATCTTCTTTTCTTTGTTCTTTTTCTTTTTTCTTGCCGGCATTAGGACCGAATTATTTTTTTTTCTCTTCTCCTCGCGGCAATGCCTATTCTTAGCGTTTCTAGACGTATTTTGCTTTCCCATTCCGGGTATTATGCAGAAACCTTCGTCTCGAATTGATTTTCATTTCGCTAAATTTTTAACTCGATTATTATTGAATGCGATCGCGCGACAGGCGAAGCGAGATTTAAAATGAAAAGAGAGCTGCTTTTCGGAAAAATGATTATTTCGCACGAGTATACGCCTTTAATTGAATCGCTCGAATATCAGTTTTCCTGTGAATCACTGTATTAAGTTTCAAATTCATATAATTACTAGCTTTTGCTAAATACGCAGAACGTCATTTGATAAACTTCTTCGTGACACTCAAGATGTTATGGGCATACGTCTCATTAACTCGAACAAGAAATTTATCCACCGTACCGTCGCTCAAACTCTTTTCTTTTTAATCTAGTCAAGTACCAAAAAGAAGCATGTCATTTCTCTCGCTTAAAAGAGATCAGGTCGCATTGGATCGACTTCATAAATATCGGCAAGCTACTTCGATCCCTCCCAACAGGAATAATGGAGTGGAGAGTCTGGAGGGTTACCCCGAGAGATATCCAGGCAAGCGAAGAAGGACAGCGGCATGAATTTCTCGGATGCTCCTTTTAAATCTCTCTCTCCCAAGGATCATATAATAGGCTAACGCGAGTGTGCCGAGCCTCTTTGCAAATAAATGGCTCAAGTGAGCGCGAGGAAGCTTTTCATACGCGCCCCACCGTCCGGCTCGATCGTTCCTTGGGTATGCACGAGGCCTCCTCCTCCGTTCATCCCAACTCCCACAATTCACTTTTACAAAATGCTGATGCTCGGCCTAACCGAATCTGGCGCGCAGTTACTAATTCACGAGAACTAGCTCGCCGGGACTTCATTCTTGTATCCACTGCACTCGGGCTCTCCTTTAGTCTTCCGATTCCATTTATTTTGCCTGCAAGCTTTAAGCTTGTTTCTGTTGATTTAAACTTAATTTAAGACCGAAGGATAAAATGCATGATTATTGATAAGGGAAAGGGGGGTTTATTAATTTTTTAACCATTATATTCTGCAAATAAACGTTTAATTAAAATCGAATGGGAGCTTCATTAAATTAATCTTCTGATTATATAAAAGGAAGATGTAAAACTTTAATTCAATTACGGAGGAATCCTTATATAAGTGACGGAGTAAAATTATAAAAAATTGAATTACAAGAAGTTAATCAAATAATCAAATGATAACGGTTAAAATTTTTTTTTAATTATCGACTCACTTTTTTTTTCTCTCCGAAAAAAAATATCAAGTGTACTCATTTTATCATCCACTCAACGTAATTAGAAATATTGCAGGATTAACCAATTAACTTTTGAGAACGGCCATGATAAAAAGGTAATATTTAAGCTTTTACTTTAAAATCAAATTTGATACTCTCTCTCCTCCGTTATATACGCTTTCTCATTAAACGCCCCCCCGTATATTTACAGGGCAGGAACAAAAGAAAACTTGTCCCTTGCAATTTCCTCGAGACGCCATCGATTAGCAAACACTCGAGTATCACCTTTAGGGGATTTGTGCCAAAGGCTAAAGCAAAAGACTGAAGACTGTTAAACAAGACTTTAAGCTCTTTTACTTTTCCTTCGTCCCTCTAGAGGCGATAAAGTTGGATGTTAAAAAAGTCAGGTTGCTATCAACACTTTTTTAAGTTTTTATCAAATTTGGAACGCTTTACTGCGTTTTTTAAGTACAAAATTAGTTTTCTCCGTAAAGAACTATTTCACCCTTTTTTTTTGCAGGTTTTAATCAAACTACAATAAAAAAAAAGAAATATCGTTAATACAACCGAAGAATTTTTAACTGAATTACATCCTAATTGAAGGTATGCATAAATAGGCATGATTGAAAAATTAATTTTTCACCGTTGAAGTAAACAAAGCGTTTTCAAAAGAATCCATAAGAGCCTTAACATTATTTCATTCGCTCTCCCCCTGAAGTATTTTAAAACGCGCATAATGTAATTAGAATTTCAATGTACTTTATTATTCTGCTTAACAAACACCATTCGAAAGTTTCCGCGAAATAAGATCTAAAGCACTATTAATGTCGCGAGAGCCTCGACCAGGAGGGGGGGTGGAGATGGGCTGATATTTCCATCAACGCGTCTTCGCGCATCAGTATGTAACGCGAAAACCTTCTTAAGGAGACGCGACACTCGTCTTCCCGCCGCCGTTCTACGAGAGTTCGTGGAAGAGTCAACGGCGCCCAGAAACTTCTCTATAATCCTCTTCGCCGCCTCCCCACCCCCCCCCCCCACACACTCACAGCTCCCGCCCGACAACTTAAGTAGGAAAAGTCGCTGCAGCTTTTTTTCCCCCGCTGATACATCTCGAACCAGCTCCTCGTCCGCCGTGAAAATTATAAGCGCCATCCTTCTCGCACTCCGAGGGTCGACCTTGAATTTCACGCGGCAGCTATACACGGCAAGACAAAGAGAGAGGGAGAGAGCGAGCGCCTGCAATTTAATCCCTTGATGCACTCGGGGAGAGAGAAGCGTCGCGAGTTTTATTTATGTGCGCGCGTGGCTGGCTGCATCGACCGATCAAACTTTCGCCCCGAACTTTGCTGCGACCTGGCCTTTGTTTCCCAAAGGAGTTTTATAGACACATTGGTGCTTTTTTTGGACAAGCTCTACATGATTTTATGTTTGCATCGACTGTCGCGTAAGATATGTTTCTCTGGGCTTTTATTGATGTATCGCATTGATTTGAGAATTTAACGATGGACTATTTTGATTAACTATATTTTTAATTTAATTTAGGTGTATTTAATTATGTTCTTTACGTAAAGCACAATTATAATAACGTTGAAATAAAATATTCAACAGTTTGGATAAGAGGCTATTTAAAACTTTCCTTACATCTAACAAATTTGATTTTTGCTTACACATCGAACACTTCTTTTTTCTCAAGAAAGTATTCGGTATCATTGTGATTCCAAGTCATGATTAGACTTACCCATGTAACTTCAAACAAAAAAATAAGGAATTTTCAAAACCATTACTATCTCCGATCATCGAACGTCGACTGTCAATAAATCAAGATCTCCCAAGAAAGATAAACACTGAGGCAATAAAACACAAAAAAGACATTCTACGGATCTACCGAAAATAAGTAAAGAATAAAAAAAAAGAAAAAAAAACTAAAAAGGATACAACTAACAACAACGAGAGGGTCTTGGAAACAGAGAGACAGACTTACCCTCGGACTTGGGTGCCGGCGGCTTGCGGGTCGCCCAATTCGTCCGGATGTTCCTGCTGCCAAGCCACTGTCCGTTCATGGCGCCAATGGCGCTTTCCGCTTCCTGCAACAAGCACAATTCGCATGCATCAGTTAACGTTCACTCGCTTGGGTCGTTTGAGGAAGTAAGTTCTCTGTTTTTAATTATCAGGGTATAGTTGGGGACTTTGGAAAATTTAGAAAAGTAATTGGAAACCTCGCTGGTGTTCGAGAGTTGAGAACTCCTTGGTTGAATTAATTGTTAAATCGTTTATAATTTGTAATCTGATAACTACCTCGATAAAAAAAGAAAAACTCGATTAATTTTTCAGTTGCATCAGCGACACCTGGCCAAATGAAGCCACGAAAATCCAGGCGGATCTTTTCGACACCAATCGGCGCAGCGTAAATTGTGGAATTCAGCCTCAGCAATGTAGATGGAGTAGGAGGGGTGGAAGGGAGAAGAGGCCGAGTAGGCAGGTAGCCCGGTGCAATCGGCGAAACAAAAGTGATTTAAAGGCTCGCGGCTGCGGCGGTGGCGATGATGGTAGTGCTGCTGCTACTGCTGGCCATGCGCACCGCCAGATCGAATTGCGCGGAACATAAAACGGGCGGAGCGCGGCGAAACGACCGGTTTCTCGGGCCGCTGGTCAGTTCGCGCTCTCTCTCTCTCTCTCTCTCTCGGGGTCATGGAACTTTCGGGGGCGGGCCCGGGCTCGGCCAGCCGGACGGAATTTATTCCTCCCTCGGCCCGGCGTCGTCCGGCGCGCCAGACCGGCCGCGTCGAAAGAAATTTTCCGTTGACGTCCGGCCGATCAAGAGGTCGATGTCTTGGCTGAGCTTTCCCTGTAGGTCCGGACTATGTCGCGCGCGGCGGACTACGGCCAGAGAGCCCTGTTTTTACAAGCGAGACCTTAGTTTCATGAATTTTCTTCTTTGCTCGTTTTGTCGAAGGAAAACAGTAGTGCTGTTTGCTGACAAATGAGTGGCCCATAATTTAATTGTTTTTAGGGAGGAACGTTATTTCGGAGTTTTTTGATCATCACATTATTTCAGGTATGAATAGGATAAAATTTTGAGAATAATAGGCAGAGCCGTGCATCTTATACGAGCGCGTTTTTATTCAGAGGGAAAACACGAGCATGAGTATCACAATAAATATATGTATCCCAATAAATACAAAGAGAGAGCCGTGGAGATGACAAGGCGGCAAAGGGAAGAGGCAGAAGCGGACCAGCTAAATTTCCCGGGGCCGTACCTTCTATTATCAAGACAAAGGAATGGGCCGAGAATAGCAATGGTGTATAGGGAAAAAAAGAAAGGTTGAAGGGCCAAAAGGATCGAAATGATGGGAGGGCGCGAGACAATGAGCGCGCCATATGGCGGGAGTAGTACGAAATAAAAGTGAGCGAATTAATAAGAATGAAGTAGGCAAAAAATTGGGGGGGGGGTGCCCCCGTGACTTCCACGCTTTTATCTCTCGTGAAATCGTTGGAAAAGCGATTGCCCTAAGGGCCGATAGCAAATAACCCAAGAAAAGGAAAAGAGGCAATGATAGAAAAGCTTGTCATTTGCACAGAACTCTTGGAAATTTGGTTGATCGACGAATTTTTTTTTTTTTATGAATTGGGTTTTTAATAAGTTTGATAATTTGATGGGATGTTTACCGAATAAGTTCCATCAGGTCTAATAAGTATTTATCATTAAAAGCATTTCCTTTTTGTGAAAAGACGTAGATGACGCGATGAAGCTTTTTTATTCGTAACATGATTAGCTGATCACGTGGTTCGCGTAGGGCGAGTACATTGGAAAACGTTTGTCTTGTCAAAGATCCAAAATAGACAGCTTTTTATTTTTAAAATTTTAAAATACTAAAATGAGGGTTTAATCTCGGATAATAAACATAATGGCATTAACAACAAAACCGTAATGAGCTTGCGGAAGGTGCTTTCCGATCTCCAGCTAACTATAATTTCTTAAAAAACAAATAAAACGTCGCTGAATACAGAGTCATAAAGAGCCAAGGGTCACAGAAACGATGTTAAGTGCGGATAAGAAGTTGTAGCAAGACACAAAGAAACGGCAGGCTAAATACAGGATTGCCGGGGGAAAGAGAGAGAGAGAAAATGGGAATGAGGGGGAGAGAGAGAAAAAAAGGAAGATCAAGGTGGGAGAGGAGAACAGAATCAAAGTCGTCTCTAGCCGGCGCGACGGGGGGATATCTGAAATGAGATCGCTCGGCTGAGCCTCTTGCAAGCTCCGGGATATGCGTTTTAGCCAAAGAATAAAGCGCGCAAGGAAAGACGGAGTGAAAGTAATGACGCGTGCGCGATTAGGCGGCGCCCGGAAGGGAGACTTGCAGCAGATTATACGTTTCGTGAAATTTGGACCTCTCTCTCGTGCCCCGCGGGCTCTTGTTCTTTTTTTCCCCCTGCGAATTTTCGTTTGTTTAATGCCCTTTGTGAGCTAACGACCAAGCTAAGCACTTAATTTCGCGAAAAAGGGAATATTTTCATGTCGATATTTTCATGTCGAATAAAAGTTTTGCTCGTGAATAAAAAAATAATCGGGAAAAATAGTGCGCTGTAGTATTCACAACTCGAGTTTAGAATTATCAAATAAAAGTGAGAAATAACTGGTAAAAAAGTGTTTTAATTGATAATGGCGGATAAAATAATTAACCGATCGCTATCAACGTTGGAGATAAAAAGAAAAATGGTGAAAGTGCGAAAACGAAATATTAGCGCGGATTCGTCTAATCTCGCGTAGCGAAGCGAGAAAGAGAAAAGTCGAGAGCAATCGATAATACGATCGTTTGCCCGCTGATTTCCTCGTCCCGCGGGATCTCTCGCTTGCGTAACGAGCGACTATAGTAGCGATCAACTTGACGAGCAAAAAATTGGTATTAGATCGAGGGTGAGAAGGACGGAGAGTCCGCCTATCTTTTGCAGGGTCAAATCATTTCTCTCTCTCTTGCTCGCTTCTTTAGTTTTCCTTATTACGTCCCTCTGGCTCTCACGTCGACCTCTCTCTCTTTTTCTCCGTCTTCACTTTTTCGTGGCTGCTTGCTTTCTTTTCTTTTTTTCCGAGCTTCTTTCTTATCTAACTCTATTACACCTATTACAATACTCAGCCTTTTTTTAGAAGCCTATCTGTTCCGAGCATTTTGTGCTCTAAATCTTCGAGCATTTTGTATACCCTACTTTCACTTTGCCAATAATTAATATGAAAAAATTTGTTTGAAAAATTTTTACAAAAAAAAAAAAACGAGGGTAGAGAACTATTGATAAATTAATAGAGCGAGTTCTTGTTTCGCTAATTTGTTAATTTAAGATATCGTACCGAGCGATGCAAGTTTGAGTATGCGATAAGAGCCGGTTGAAAAGGTCATCACGTTCATTCATCAATAATATTGCATTGTACATCGGACGCATGAACGATTAATAACCAGACCACATCAAGTCTTTGCTTGAAACAGAAGTAAATCAAAGTTATCCTAAGTGACAATGATATTCAAACTGTGTTTATATAGTTTATTAATTCTCAGTTGTGTAAATATTTTCTTCACATACGGTGAGTAAATTAATTTCCATCTGTTAAACTCGATTGGAAATGAATTTTCATAACTTTATAAAAATTTGAGCTTATAGAGTTGCATGGATCGTATTAACCTATCATTGTGAAGTGAAAAGCATATTATAGTATATTATGTTACAAGGGGCAGAAACAGCTTGTTATTCCCGCGGATGAAGTTTACTGCCCGAGCGCAGCGAGGGCAGTAATTCATCCAAGGGAAT
>JAPYYQ010001307.1:0-35999 GCA_030522585.1 Anagyrus pseudococci
CCTGCGCACCTGCGTACAGCGCCTCTCCTCTCCTCCCTTCCTCTCTCTCACGCTCGGAAGTGCTCCGAGAGTCGTCAATTGTTCCGTCGACTACTCGAAAGCTTACAGAGCTCTGAGTCTAGCGCCGGAAAGACTCCGCGGCGACTAGACAAGCGAAAAATGCCGGGAACAGGTACATTTGTCGTACCAATTAAGGAAAGAAAGACTGAGAGAGAAAAGGGGGGGCTAAGGAAGAAGGGCTCGATGAATGTCGGCGCGCAGACATCCCCGACTAATTGGACGATACGTAGCCAGCTGAAAAACTGCGGGCAGACGCGCTCAAGGGAGGATACGGATGATCAAACCGTCTTAAAGCGAGCATTCCCCTTTTCTCGTCTCGAGTACCCTTTTATTATCTCTTTTTTTTATCTCTCTCTTAAATTCATAGCTACGATCTTTACAAAGCGAGAGAGAGAGAGCGATGTAAACAATAGGTTCGAGCAAATAAAAATATGTGTATGCGGAAAATGAAAACGATAGTACGCGCGCGGGAAATTGAAAAACATGAGAGAGGCAGGATGAAAGGTAAATAAGCAAATTTCATTGCGAGCGTATATACCTACGGCGTTCGTTAGCTCGGCGAATATAAGTATAAGCGAGCGAGAGAAGCGCAATGAAATTCGCCTCTCGTTTCGCCGGCGAATTTGTTGTTACAGAGTTTCGACGTTATTTGACAAAGTTTTTTTCCGAAATTCAATTCTTATATACGAAGTTTCGAAAAGAGCGATATGACCCCCCTGTTATTTTTTCGCGTGATTCGACTGTGCGTTTGTGCAACAAAAGAGATTAATTTTTCCTAATCATTTCAGCATTTACCAAACTTATCAAAAACGCTGTGCTAATCGTGTCCAAAAAGCGAAGCCAACTCATCAGAATGAGTTCGCTGCAGGTGTCTTTGCTTTACCGGGGCGAGCCCAAAGAGCCGACGCACACAAAATAAGTGGATTTCGCTGGTCGACGTGTTCCCTTTCATAAAGGCTCAGCGCGTCGTCGCAGTCAGCGGTAAAAGCGATCGACAAATAATAATAAATTTAACGTCATCCGCAACTAACCGAAAAAGAAAAGAAAAAAAAAAGTTTAGCCCCTCGATCACCGTTTAAATGGATTTCTATCTTTCTCTCTGGCTATACCAAGAGGCCAAACACAAGCAATTCATCCTTGTCGCTCGTGGTAACGCTACTTTAAGTAATCAATGAAAACGAGCAGTGGTAACAGGCGAGGGAACGGTCAGAGACGTCTATACACGCACACAAGGCCGATCCCCAATTGAATGGGCGCAACGGCGAAGCCCCTCTCCGATATAATGACTGATAAGAGTCCGAAGGGCCGTTATGTCGAGCGGGATTAGTCGCATCGCCGGGAAGGAAGACCTAATGCCCTCCCCCCCCCCCTATATAAGCTAAGTAGGAAAAAGGCGAACGGTAGATAGCAGAGAGAGAGAGAGAGAGAGAGAGAGGAGATCCAGCGAGATCCGTCGTTCTAAGGCCGAGACAAGTGCGAAAGTAACTCCACCACGGCTCCCCCTGCCCCCTCGAGCGCCGGCCAATCAATCTTGCTCCCTTCTACTCTGGTTTTCCTCGGAAAGCCACGTACACGAGTCTGTACATCTCGGACGCCTAGTGACGTTCTCTCTCTCTCATCCGCCGTTAAATCCCGGACGCTTTAGGCGCGAGTAAAAACGACGCATCTCTTGGCTCGAAGATCCCCTTTCGCGATCGAACAGCAGGTCCTCGAGAGTCACCGGGATATCTACCTCTCTTTCTCTGTGGAAAGGCGATTGGCACGGGGGATTTGTACGCTGTGGGACGCGCGCGACGAGCTGACGTTTATCGAGAGCAGGAAAAATTCGATCGAAGAGAGAGACGCTAATGCTCTTTTGAATGACCGCCAAAGCTTTGAGCCGCCGGCGACGACGAACGATTGACGGACTCTCTTTCTTTTCTCTACGTAACACGGAGGAGGGGGGGTGTACTGACGAGTCAGAGAAGAGATATATGAGTTTAGGAGGTTTTTTTTGGAGGTTGGGGATCTTGTTTGCGACTCTTTGATTATTAGGGTATTAGGTGGGTCACCGAGGGAGAGCCTAAATGAGTCCTCGGGCAAATTTTCGGGAGGGCAAAGACGAGAGTCACGATGATTCGCGCATAAGTCGCGGATCGATATTATGAAACCTTAATCAGTACGAAATACGTGCCAGGGGTATTTAGGCGCGCAGACGACGGACGTGGTTACTAAACGAGCTTAAACAACAACGACGACTAAAAAAAGCCAGCAAGGTTGTTGCGGAGGATGGAGAGGAGGGGGGTTAGGGGCAAGGTCGTTTGAAAAAAATCACGAGCATATAAAAAGACGTATTAAACGTCACACGGGCTTGGGCTCGGCCTAAACGGAGCCGCATACAAACAGAGAGAGATAGAGGAGAAAAAATAAATCTTCCGTACTTCAAAGCATAACCTATAAATACGACACGCGAAAGCCGTAAATCACAGGGGCACAGCGGCTGGTTCGAGGGTGGCCTGGAGAGGGCCTCGGTGTGATTTTTGTAAAAACGAATTCGTACGGGGAGAGCATTGGCGACAAATCGCCGAGGAAGAAAAAGAACGATCGCTCGCCGAGCTTACGCGGAGGTGAAAAATTTAGCCGGAAGAGGAGAACCCAAGGATTTTCCTACCCTTTCTCTCACTCTTCTGGCTCTACTGCGAATACTCGGAAGAACGAGTGGAATAAGGACTTTGCGATACCGAATTATGCGCGATTTAATTGAGATCGTTAAGAAAAATTCTAGCCCCGTGGGGAAATAAAAATCTTTTTTTCTTGCCCGCAGCTCTCGCAGTAGCGAGAAATTAGAAAAATCTGGGTACAGAGAAATCCGACTATGGGAAAAAAGGGGTGGCTCTTAACGCGTTGCCGAGTAGTAGTCGCGAACGAAAAAAGGAGAGAGAGAGAGAGAGAGAAAGCAGGTGAAACAAAAAATTAGAAAGCCCCTCGAGAACTTCATCATCGGATATCTCCAAGTTTTATTCCGCGATTTTCGAAAAAATAAGTAGTAGAGCCCTCCACCTCCCCCTCATTCCCAACCGAAGCCTCCGCCGACGATTTTTCCCCTTTTTTTCTCTCTCTCTCCTTCTTCTGATCCGAAAACTTGATAACTTCGTCCGGGCGCTCCATAAACGAAAGTTTTAATTTCGTAAAAGTACCATTCGACAGCCGTAGCTCTTGCGATCGGGCTTGATCTTGCTCATAACGCTAACTCTCTCCTCCCTCCCAGCCATTCGGCCCACTATACTAATTTTAATTTCAATTTCTCCGCGTAAATAACGGCTTTCGGCGATTTCTGTTATTTCGCGGGGGCCGTTATAACGGCCGCTAGCCGGAATCCCCCCGCCGGTGTAAGCATTTGCAGCAAAGTTTCCACCATTTCACCCCCCCCCCATGCCCCCTACCACCTTCCTTTCTACTTCCCACGAGCACGGTATGCTCGTTCGCTCTTTCCCCGTGTAATCTATTGGAGCAGAAGGTAGCTCGTTAAAAGCGATCGCACACGCGCTTCGCTCCGCCGCCGCGGTCGTCCTCCCCCACCCCTCATCCGTAGAGCTCTCCCTTTATACACGTCCACCGCTAAATACGTCTGTTGTGTTAAAAATCACGCTAAAATGCAGCAAAACAGCACTCGGTTTGAATGTTAATAAAATATATGTATGAAAAATAAATAAACGATAAAATAATATCGGAGATATAGAGGGAGGATAAGGTGGACTGGGTAGATTTAACAAACAGATGCCGAATTCTCTCTCTCTCCATCTCTCATCGTCATCTGCATTTCGAACGACACACAGACGTCGCACGTACGCAAGTGGATTAGATTGCGACGAGCTAGGTGGTCGAGGCATGCGCCGGCCGAATGACGCAGTACGAGGACGCTAGTGGAGTATTGGGTAGAGGGAGGTGGAATTGGAGAGGCTGCGGGCACACGGTTGAGTAGGCACGTCGGCTTTTTAAGCTCTTGTTAGATATGGCCTTGGCGCTAAGACCGACGGAGAGAAAACTAAGACTTTCAAGGACGATCTACTTTCGATGAGAATCCCCAGTTTGTGGGTGGTATGGGTGTGTGTTTGGGGAAACTTGGATTCTTTTTATTTTTGGAAGATAGAGAAAAAAAACTGATGTGTTTTTTTTCTCTCTCTCTCGTGTTTGGGGGAGGAATAGTGATTGATCGGTTGATTTTCAGGAATAAATCGAAAATAAGTCATTGATTTGGTCAATTTGTATACACACAAGTAAATGTATGCATTCGTTACTCCCTCGTCGTCAAATCAGCCAGTGAAAGCGATGATTTTGAAAAAAGTTCGTTAATTTAGCGAGTAAACGAAAAATTGTTATTTTTGTTTGCCTTTTTTGCTTTCGCTAACGTTTACATTTTCGATTCGCAAACGACCGAATTATCCTGTGCGCAACAAAATGCGCCCGGTTACCTCGTTTTTACACTGTCAGCTTTTCTCTCTCGCTCTCTCAAACGCAATATCCTCATTTGCGTTACCCAAAAATATTTTTATTTACGCTATACACGTTATATCGTCCTTATCGCTCGCTTTATAGAGGTCATTGAAGCACCAAATTAGGACTGCTACCCGAGGAGGCAGAGAAAGGGAGAAAGCGAGAGAGAGAGATAGACGGATACCACTAGATTTCAGGTCACGAGGCAGTTCGTGTACGAGTGAGAAAGAGAGAGAGAGAGAGAGAGAGAGAGAGAGAGAGAGAGAGAGAGAGAGAGAGAGTACGAGATAGCTCACAAGTCTCGAAGACGTAGTAGAAGCCGTCCTTTCGCGAACGAATAAATCAGCATCGTCCAATTACGAAGCAAAAGAAGAAAGAAGAAAAAAGTAGGTATATATATACGTATAGGAGGCGAAGGGCCACGCTCGGATTTTTCTCTCCGGGCGAGTATATGCATTCAAAAGGGTAAAATCCGGTAGTAAGGTGAGTCGCACATGACCCGGAATCCTCGGAACACGTTTCCCTCTCTCCCTCCCCCCTCCTACTCGCTCTTTTTTTTTCTCTTTCTCTCGCTCGCGTCTTCTCAATTTCAAATCGCGCCAGAGCGTAAGTGTCGTTATATACATACATGCACAGCCACGCGAGTAGTCGAGGAGTAGAAGAAGGCCTCTTGAATAAAGCAGAAATCTTTCCGTGTCAATTAGAGCTGAAAACTTTGCTTCCGGCCCAGCGATCGTTCCACTTCGAGCCAATGCATTATTTCATCCCCCTCGACTCCCCCCACACACACCAATTCCCCGCCAACTACCCCCGTTGCTCTCTCGTCTCGACACCCATCCAGCACAGTCTCTTGCTCTCACTCACGTAGGCACAATGATTAGACAAATGTTTACTCGGCGGGAGCGTCGAATCTGGCGAAAGAATCCAGAAGTGTTATACGCTTCGCCTGGGAACAACGAAAATTACAATGCAAACGCGAGTTGGCCCTTTGAATAAAGCCACGGAGGGTAAGAGAGGAGGAGGCGCTTGTGGCGTCGCTTCGAAAAAGTCCAATAAAAGCGGGCTTTGCGCGCATACACAGAGAGACCCACATGTGCAGAAGCAGAGCCTTAGTAGACTTGCGGTTCGAGGCGGCAGCAAAGTGCCGGCAGAGCCAAACGAAGCACGAGAGGCGGCTTCTCCTCGCCAGCGTGGAAAAGTCGGTTGAGAATTCCCTCTCTCTATCTCTCCACTTCGGAGGGAAATGAATGGAAGATCCAAAGAGAGAGGGAAGACGCGGTGCTACGCACGAACGGCTGTGGGGGATCAAGAAATCGGGGGGGGGGGACGGGGCCAGCTATAGGGATAAGAAGGCAAGGTCCAACGAAAGAAAAGTGGCTAAGAGATCGCTAGAGGTATAGGGAAGGGACCCGAGAATGCGACAGGAGGAGGAAGAAGAAGCGGAGAAAGAGCGTAGGAGGCAAATTTTCCCGTGCATCGCGCATTCAAGGCGCATTTCGAAAAAAAAAGAGGCTAGGTATAGAAGAGCAGGAAGATAGGTAGAGAGAGTCGTCGTCGGCAGCGGTAGCGGCAAGTCGAAAATCGCTGCCTTTATTGCCGGCTAAAAACGGTTTGCTGCCAGCAGCCAAAGGGGGGCACAGGGGGTAGGGGGGTATGTGTGCCGAGGAGGGGAGGGGGGAGGGAAACTGGAGGGTAGCCCGTCGCCGTGTCTAGGGTCGAGCGGCTGAATCGATTCTCTCCGCGCCAGGAGGCCAGAGCGAGCGGCCAGGTGTGCTCGCGTGCACGTACGCGCGCGGCCGCCTCTATACTCCCTCTATCTTACTCACGTGCATACGTGTGTGCCACTGAGCAGAAGGGGGTGGGAGAGGTATAGAGAGTAGGAGGACGCGCGGGCGGGGACCCTCGGCGATTTTTGGCCTTTCTCTTGTACCGCATTTGGCGGGCCGAGGTACACCCCCCCCCTTACCGGCCCAACATGCTCTGCTTCTTCTTCTTCTTCTTCTACCCGACGGCTCCGGCCATTATAATGCGGAACGACGTCGGCAGCGGCGTTGGCCTCCTCCTCCATTCTCCCCCACTACTCCCTGAATGCTCCGGCGATTTTCTGCATATTCGTGCACGTTCGGCCGACTTGTTCTTTTCTCTTGGATAAATAACCGCGACCCCCCCCCCCTCGCGTTTGCCCTCTAACGTTCTCGTCCGTCTTTCTGTTTCCCTTTCTCTAGCGCGCGACTTGACTCGCCGCGGCATTATTATTTTCGCGTGGCGGAAAAATAAGCGGAAGGTGAATGCGCGAGAGGGGATGGAAAAGGGGGTTAAAGAAATGCGGCTTTCTTATATTTCTCTTTTTTTTATCGCGCTCTAGCCTACACACCCCTTCAGCGTGCCGCAATTATGAGCGATTGCCGAGAGTATAAAGAGAGAAAGCTGAAAGGTGGAGGAGGAGGGGACGAGGAGAATAATTATTTTCGAGAAACGAACGATCTATAACACTACTACGGTCGAACTGATAATATCGGTGATTATATTTTCTTCTTTCCTTTCCTCGGGCCCTCTCGCTCTTTCTTCTTTTCATTGTTTTTTCTTTTCTTCAAAACACCGGTAAAAATCGCCGAATGATAACGAGTACACTCGTTCTTAAACGAACGCGTATTTTTTTGACGTTAATAAAATAACGACGAGAAAAAAAGTCAGTGATACAATCTGGCAATAGTCGTACATACAACCCGCGAGTCGGCAAGCTCAATTCAAACGCCAGAGCAAAAAGCAATTTCGCAGCGAAAGAATCAGGTCAAACGACCTATAAGACTCCTCCGAAATCTTCATCCCCTTCGATCGAAAGACGCCAAAAGCCCACCGCCGCTATAAGCTACCCCAAGTGGTATTAGTAGCCGAATGGTCAGACCGCTTTATAATTGCAGGCAGCACTTGTCGCGCGACGGAAAAGCTTGCACATTTTAATTTTCCCCCATCGCAAGGTCATCTCCTCGTTACCTACTCTCGATCTAACCAAGACTACACGGTACCGTTCGTTTTTTCCCCACCGCTAAGCCACCCTTCTCCTTTCTACCACGCGCGCGGAAGAGAGAGAGAGAGAGAGCTCGCGGATTAAATTGAAGGAAAGCACGAGCTGTCCGCTCGTTAGGATGGAGCTTCGCCCCTTAATCCCTCGAGGGCTTAGTAACTAAGTGGAGGACTTGAGAGAGGGTAAAGTAACAGGCCGAATACTCGGGGGCTAGAAATACAAGGAATTTCCCACAGCCGAACAAAGAGATCGCACGCGCGCCAGAGCTGCTGCTGCTTCTTCTCTATTTCTCTCCACTTTCATTCTTATAATTTTCATTTCGCGCCGACCATCTGGAAATTGAAACCTCTCCCCCCCTTACACCTTCGTCTGGCTTGACCTTCCTATTCAAATGCCCGACACCCTACAAGCCAGTAGTACGCCTACGAGAATTTTGTGGGAAATCGAAGAAAAAAAAACACGTCGTTGCGAAGAACAAAGTTCTAAGAAAAAGTCCGCAGAGAGAAAGAACGCTTGGTCCGAGCATAAAACCATAATAGAACGATATCGCAATTGTAAAAGAGAGAAAGAGAGAGAGAGAGAAACGTCACCTAATTACGCGCCCCCGCTGCGCTGCGGGAAATAACTCGCGCACGCGATATCTAGAGGTATATAGTGCCAACCAGTCAGTCACTCGCGTGCTTGCGACTATCCGCTTCTCCCTCGGCCCGAGAGAGAGAGCACAGCTGCAAGAGCGTGCCACATGGAGCGCGCGAGTGGGAGGAAAATTTTTTAACGGCCGCTAGCCAGTTTTACGGCTCTGGCACTGCGCACATACACACATACTTTCCTTGCTCTTTCCAACTCCCTCCCTCCTACTGTTTTTACGAGGGGACGAGTGTGGCGCTTTCCTCTCGTTGTATTGTTTCGCAGTTTCTCGTTTTCCCAGACGAGGCGAGAGAGAGCTAGGAAGGGGTGGCGGCTCGTAAGCCGAGCTTGTAACTACTTCGCGCAGTTACGTTACGCGGTTCGTTTTCCCAACCCCGTAATGCCCTTCCGGCCTGGTGATTTTGGTAACGATTTTTAAGAGAGCTCAAGAAGAGTAGGGCAGGGGGGCCAGAGGAAGAGAGCACAGCAGAAGAGAGAGAGAGAGAGAGAGAGAGAGAGAGAGAGAGGAGCTTGCGCCTTAACGACCAGATAACTCGCTTGGGAGTTGAAAGGAAATGAGCTCAGTTTCGAAAGCAAATTTTATCGTTCATTAAAAAAAGAAGGAGAGAGAAAAAAGGGAAAAGAAAGGTTAGAGATAGTGAGCCCCGGGTGGGGGGCGAAAGAGAAAGAGAAAGACGTAATCCGGGAGAAACGCGTCAACCGATGAAGTTGATGGATGGCTCGAATTATCCAACTTGATGGAAGAAAGTCAGCGAATCGCAAGAAAAATATGAAGTTCGAGGAAAAGGAAAACTTTGGCCCGCGCGAGAAAGCCGACGTTCCCACTCCCCCTAGTCTCGTATACCGAGCGCGTTACCTTGATCGGCAGCCATTTTCGGAGAGAGAGGGAGAGAGCGAGAGCGTCAATTTTTGTACCAGCCATTTATTACGGAGAGCCTAAAACTCGTTACGAGACCTGATAGAGTAAGTTCTCTTCCACTGGCCCTTCCACCCCCAGATGCCCACAGACACACATACACGTATACCGTAGACCGACCAAAGCCATAAGCTCGGCTCTTTTCTTTCTAGATATCGAACGAATCGAAAGTTGGAACAAAGTTCGCTCTTCGGAAACGAATGTGCGCTCATTATTTTGAGCCCAGTGACGAGAGCTGTCATTTTCAACGCAAGAGAGCTTAGTCATTAACTCGCCTCTGGCGAATAGAGAAAGAGAGAGAGAGGACTATGGAACGGAGAAATTTCGTAATCGTCCGGGACATGTGTGTGTAGATGTTAGCGGAGGAATTCGATTTGTTACAATTATCCACTCGACGCGTTTGGCGACGTAGCCTGCTAATCCTATTATCTTTACATCGTCGTCGCAGGCCGAGAGAAATCGATGTGCCGGTTACCACCAGCGAACCTCGGTTATCCTTCAGCCCCTTCAAAATCGACGATTTTCCCAATTTTCCCCACGTCCTGTACATTCGCCTAGACGTTGCGTAGACTCTCGTTAATATTCCGATAGGAACGGTAATACCAGTGTATACAAGCCATTTGTTAGAAATAAATTCCAAAAGAGAAGATTCGCTTCCAATATACATCCCCGCAGCCTCGTAATTACATCCGACCGACGTAGCGCGCGGCTCGGAAAACTTTTCGAGATATACACTCTCCCGAACACACACAGCTCGACTTATTTTATCGGCTATAGAGGCTCACTCTCTCTCGATACCCATCTACACGAGCCTCTTAGGCCAAAGCGTCTGCCTTTCCCCCCTTCCAATTGCCGTAACACGGCGAATGACGAGCCGCTCCCTTCAAATGGCCCGTGATGGGAGGAGGGGGAACGTTAAGGGTGGGAATTATTTTCCTTAGCCTCGGTATCGGATTTTTTCTGCTTTACCGTTGCCTCCAACTCTACTCCCACATAACTTCCACTAGGATTACCGAGTAATCGAGGACACGCACTACCTTCTCTTTTTTTTCTCTATGTCTTTTTTTTTTAAGCTAAATCGCTTCGTATGAGGGAGATGCGCCTTTTTTCAATTATGGGAGAGATTTAAAATTACGTAAAAGGAGTCGCGATTAAATTAGAATGTACATTTGGTGCGGGCTAAAATAACTGTTAAAATGTCGATGCCGATGGAGGACGAGGCGAAAAAAGGATGGCGTGGTTTATGTATAACCCGAGCAACCCAAGTACCCTCGCTCTCTCTTGAATGTAGGTCGAAGGCATTGAATATAGATCCCACGCGAGCATTTTGTAGCTGCGGCTCTTTCTCTCTCTCTCGTGAAATAGCCAAGCAATTATGAAAATTTTAATAAGGACACTATAGAGAGCGACCCTCTCCCTCTCCCGCAGGATGCGCAAAAAAATTGGCTCAATTAGGAGATGCGCTGCTGGAAATAACGATGATAAAGAAAAATAAAATCGATAAAGGGTCTTTCGCGTCGAATGGAAAAGAAAAAAAATTCTGGGATCAACGGGACTTCTAGGTTTACGTTTCGATTTTGCAAATCAATTTTTTTTCGACTCTCTTATTAAAAACTAACAATATGCGGTTGTAGCTTATCTGATTTTCTTCTTCTTTCTCTATTTCTCTCGAAAAATATTTTCCATCGCCATAGAAATGCAAACAAGTCGTACAAAAACCAAAAAAACTAAACAAAACGCAGTACATTCATGCCATCGAAATTAAATTACGAAAAAAAGTCACGTTTATACAATGCAAACCACGACTACGACGAGTCTCGGTCGCCAGGGTATACATAACCTCCTCTTTTGGAAAATGAAGCAAGAGAAGAAAAGATTAACTTGGCCGTCGTTGGCGAACAGCTCGCTTTCGAGCTTTCGATCTGCTACCTCTCCCCGAGCCTCTCAGTTACGTATTAATATATGAGGTCGAATGAACCGACGTCAAATGCAATGCTTTCATTGTACTCCTTGCGGCTATTCGCGATCAAGTATCGATAGGGGTAAGGGGGGGAGGAGTAGGGCTTTGTGCGTCTTTGGAAATTGTCGAAACGCCGCGAGGCTGTGCAGGGAAGGCCTGCCCCCCATTGTAGCGGTTTATTATTTCGATTTTGTCCGACCGCACGTTTACTTGTACTACTTGGGGGAAAAAAGTTCAGCAGCTCCTTTTTTCCGCTTATTCTCCGAAAAAAATTCTTGGGATTCTGGTGGAGGACGAAAATAGCGAAATTCGGGTATGGAGATCATTACCAGCTCGATACGTATGCATTGGAGGGGGAGGTGGAATCACAATCTGAAGAAGGAAAAAGCGTATTTTTGATAAGATGCGCCTGCCCAATACACAGCTCTTGACGAAAACAAAGGCCTCACGTACGCGTTTTCTTCTCTCCCCTTCTCTTACTGCCCACGCGAGTTTGTATCGTGGGGAGCAAAAGAACCGAGACCGAATTCGCAGCACGTCCCTCGCGTTACCCCCTCCCTCCGTGAGCAAATCGAAATATTAACATCGACGAAACAAATTCGATTCGTTTATTTCTCGCAACCTCTTCCCTGGATTCCCGTAATTTCGGCCGTAAGATGAGACGATGCGGACACGCTTTAAGAAAACCAGCCAAACTTATGTATGGCCGATTATTCAAAAAGGACGCGTAACGTACGATCGTTTTGCAAAGGTCACGTGTATATACATGTATGTGGGTGGCTGTGTGTGTTTTCGATTTCGGGAAAATATGAAAAGGCAAATGCGCAGCTCGATTTTCCCGTATGGGCTCTCTCGTACACCTCGAGAAGGGATATTGCCCTTGGAGGGGGGTGGGTAAACGACGGAGAGGCAATTTCGCGGTGGAGAGCTGGGGCGATAATGCAACGGGGGGAGGGGGTAGGGAGCGACCTGCTGCTACTGCTGGCTTATTCCCGGAAATTCGGATAGAAATAAACGCTCGAGTGTGCGCCGGCTTATCTAAGCGCGTACGCTAGAAAGAGAGAAAGAAAAAAGCGTATACGTACGATGATGAGGAGATTAAGCGCGATCGACTTTAGTCTCCCGCCGTCATATTAATGGCGCTACAGGCCATCGCGATGAGGCTCTTTTTCTCACCCAGGGGCTGGATGACACTTGTTATCCGACACTCGGAATCGCTCTATTACGGGCCAATGAGTCGGCAAAGCCCCCCCCGGCTCATTTTTCAATTTATCCCCGTCGTTGTGTCTTACGTAACAGCCCCCTGTCCCCTTTCCCCTCTCCTCGCAAAACAAATTTACAAGCGAGAGAGCAACACGTACTGCGGAGCAGAGAGAAGATGATCCAACCGGGGCTCAGCATTATTGTGTTGTCTGTCTCCGAGGCGCGCGCATATCTCTCTCTCTCTCACCAGCGAGAGCGTACGTGTAATCCTTTGTCGTGTGCCGGCGCCGGGGCACTTCGAAGGTGGCAATCGGCCGGCCGGCGTCTGCTTGATTAATGGCGGCCCATAATTATCGGCCCCCGGCAGCCACACCATCGAAGAGTTCGGGCCAGCACACTACGTCATATCAATATGCCGCGAGTCGAGAGAGAGAGAGAGAGGGGGAAGGCTCTCGAGAGCGACAAGACTGGCCGAGCGGATCGAGCTCATTATCGTATCCCGCTAGCTGGTCCTCCCTTCTCTCGCTCTATGCCACGCCATAGCCGCAGCGCAGTACACCCGCCTGATTTAAGGATAATTACCGCTGCTTTATTGGAAAGCCAGAGGCTGCCGCTCTCCCCCCACCGTACCAGCTTCCACGCTACACACCTTGACGCCCATTAATCCGGCTGCACGGCTACTCGTATTATACGCGCTGAGAGTATTATACGCTTTGGAAGGTCGAAGGGAGATAGCTGGATATGAGTGCAGCCGAGAGTATGGGAGGATAGCTTAACGACGACATTGTTGCGGGGCACAGAGAGAGAGCGGCATCGCTTCGATGACGCATATCGCAGCCGGCCCTCTCTCTCTCTCTCTCTCGGCTAGTTCGGCTATGCCGCAGCAGCCGGCGATATTCTATTTAACGGGATAATTATTGTCTACGGGGCGTCAAATTTTGTTACGGCCGATATGGCCGGGTTAACGCGCGGGCGTACGCTCCTCGCTGTATACTCAACGCGCTAGCGCTATGTTGATAGTTTGAGAAATATTTTGATACGAACGATGGTGGGGGATAGGTGTGTGTATACGGCAATCGGGGAATGGGCAAGGAAAAGGGATGTTTTCGCGGCTAAGGGATAAAGCGTTATTATCGCCGCGATATGGAAACTTTGCAAATTTAGAGCGAGAGAGAGAGAGAGATTAAGGCGCAACCTACGGAGAGAGGCTTATGTATAGGAGGGAAAAGCGGACGATAAACCTAATTTCAACGCGCGCCGATGCACACACTCAGCCCGGAAGAGAGAAGGGGGAGCAATCGGCTGTGTGCAGTTTGGGGGGGAGGAAGGAGAGGACTAGGAGAAGTTTAGGATGGTATTCAGTCGAGAGAAAACAATTCGCGAAATATCGGGCAATTAAGAGGCTGGAGAGAGAGAGAGAGAGCTAGTCGTACAACACAACTCGGAAAGCTCTCACCCTATGGACATACAAATACACAGACACTTGATAGCACGAGCTTTCGAGAGATTTCGCTATCGCAGTAGAAGGCGCGCTCTTCTTCTTTATGTCTCAGCCGGCGCAATTTCCTAAACCAACCCCACCCCCCACTCGACCTCTTCAGGTTCGGGGCTGGATTATTGGGTAATCGAGGTGGCGCCAATTTTCTGGATGCCCGGCCAAGCGTACAGCCCCCACGGCTCGCCCTCTCTCTATCCTACCGCGCGATAAATCAAGGCCAGAGAGGGGCAGGCGCCGACGGAGCCTGATAATTATTCAAAAGTTTGGCTGCTCCTCCTTCGAGGACCCCTACACCTCTACTCCAACAGACACACACATACACAGCAGCAGCAGTCGTGTTAACGTAGTTATCGGGCTGGGCTCTCTCTCTCTCTCTTTCGTTTTCGACGACTAGCCCCGAGCGCCAAAAACGACTGGTAGCATACACGAGGGCTTATCGGCTATTTTTCAGAGGGAGCGAGCTGCTGCTGGCGATTTTTCAAACCTCACGCGCGCCCATGAAACTGAAATTTTTCTCTCTCCCCTTCCCCGTTCAAGCTTTTTCTCACTCTCCTCCTTAACCATCCCCCCCATCCTCTACTCTCTCGCGCTTCGCGTTTTGCCAACTTTTTGACATTTTTCCACGCCCGCATTTTTCCGCATACCGACGGACGCCCCCCCCCTTCCACTCTCTACTCTCTTTTCATGGAAAACTTTAGCCGCGGGCGCTTCGATACTTTCGCCTCGAGAGTTGCAGTCTCGGCTACTTCTCAACTTTTCCTTGCCTATATCCGCCCTCGAGAGCCTTTCTCGGTATATAGGGCTTTTGATTGAAAGATATTGAAAACTGTCCAATTAAAATTATTGCTCTTCTCGAAATGTGTGTGCAGCGTGTCTCTCTCATTCAGCGGCTCCTTCAAATTTTGAAACTCCTATACAGGCAAAACACAGCTCTTCCTCGATAAACAGAGTAGGTATCTTATCGGAATGATATTGCGAGAGCGTTATCACATAAAGACGTTGCTTTGACGTTAACACGACGACCAGGAGTCTGCGTTGTGAAAAAAAATAAAGAATAGAGAGAGGGAGGAGTGTCAGGGTAGGAGGAGAAAATAGCCATCCTCGGTCGAAAAGTCGATCGTATAAATCGCCCAGTTTGGCACGAGAGCTACGAGGAAATTGAACGTCACGGAACGTCGAGGGGCTGGAGGAGGCTCTCCGTAGTAGGTATAGGTAGAAGAACGAATAGGGTGTAGGGAGAGATAGCAAAAAAAGAAGCCACGATGGCCAAAAGAGCCTAGCGAAGGGCTGTAGAAACAAAATGACTGGAGAGAGCATCGTCAGAAAGCCGAGAGAGAGTAAACGATTGTGTCCTCGCGCGGCTAGTTTGAATTATGCAGAAAGTTCGAGTAAGAGAGAGAGATTAGTGTTTTACGCCTGGAAGTACCACTCTAGGATTACTACTTAGCCCTGTGGACTGCTCGGTAGGGTTGGAGCTACGAAAGCGGATGTGTGCAGCCGCGAGTGTCTATTAAGTTATTAATCGACGAGTCTCGGAGAGCCGAGAGAGATAGTCGCCAATGAATACAGACTTGATAGGGTTATTAGGGAGCTCCGGAAGATTAGAAAATTAACCTCCGAGAGCATTACTCTGCCTCCCCCCCATGAGAAGCAATATTAATCGAGCTGATGGGGATGGATTATGACGAGGACGTGTGCTCCTATGTGAAGGAGCGCGTCCCATCGATTTACCATATCGTCTCGCTTCTCGACGCTCCGGGGGCTGGCTGTAGACCAAAGAGAACGAGAGAGCCGCTATTTTTCACCGACGCTTCTCGTCGGGGGTCTGGCGCGTGCCGACGGCGGACTTTTAGCCCTCCCCTCCCCACCGGATGACGAAAGTTTCAGACTGCGGCGGTGGCGGCGCTACGGCCATGACGATGCCGGCGGCCGATAAATATTTTATGAATACGCGCATTTTCATCAAACACACGCCCCCCTTACCCCAAAAACCCCAATCTTCCCTATACCCCCCCTCCCGGTATTATCGTCTACTGAATGGTGAGTTTATCGCCTTTTATGAGGAGAAGGGGGAAAGAGCTTATATATATAAAGGGGATAAAGTGGAGCGTTGTGAAATATACTCGCCGATTTTCCCGACGACATTTTTCAATGTTCTCACGCGCCGGTCGCTCTCACCGATAACCCCGTTACCGATCAAATCTGCAGACGTTCTCTCGACGCTGGGGGGCTTACCACTGCGCCGGGATAAATAATAACGAAACAATCGGATTGTTACATTCCTCCTGCCCCCCTACACGATTCGCCGACAAATAAAGCGATGCGCGCTCTCTCTCTACCGTCCATAAATAAAAGAATAAATAGAAGAAGGAAAAAAAGGTACACAGACACACGCGTGTGTGTACACGAGCGAAACGGAGTCTGAATACCCTCTCTGCCTCAATCGTATTTCACGGATATATAGAGGCGAGCAGTAGCCGGAGTAAAGGGTGGAAGGGGGGTGTATGATTTTCATTGCGCTCGCGTCGGTGTATGGGCCATCGCAGGCAATGATACATAATCCCCCGGAGAGAAGTTTGCCGAGCCTTTCTCCCCCTTTCCCTACCAATCCATTCGACGCGTAACCCAGAGACCTGGAAACCCCGAAAAAGGGAGGATGGAGGGATAGAAAAGGACGAAACGCGTGTATATCGGGAAGAGCGGGTGGTGGCGAATTAACGAAGAGCGAGCGCGAGAAATTAATTATAACGCGGCAAGGTGGAAGTGGAAGAGAGAGAGAGAGAGGCTCTAATCAGGCGCGCGAGAGAGAGAGGGGGAGTATAGGGTCGGCAGTAGCAACTAGGCTAATGAGCAATTTCGCGAGATTTGCATTTCAAAGTGCAACGCTTCTCGCCCGGCAGTACCGCAGTACTGCCTGCGTTTCCCTTTCGCGGATGGGTCAGTACACTGGGCGTGCAAGGCTTGTTTGCCCCGCGCTCGCCTCGGATGCACACACAGCGAACGGGAATGACGGGTGCGCTTTATTAATACCCTAGGGATTCGGCCCTCTCTGTCTGCGCGAGTCTTGCTCCCGGCTAATCCGCCCGGGTATACGGAGATGGGGAACTATTGTAAAGTGTAATGAGACGCGAGAGCTTTGAATAATTGGAATCGAGACGAAGGGAAGGAGCTAGTTGGGGGAGAGCCCCAGCACCGGGGAAAATTATTTAAATCTTGAACGACGAGCCGTTTAGCCAAGCGACCTTTTATACGCTAGAAACGCTATATTTGTGTATCGGTCGCGCATCTCTCGCTTTATTTTGCCGGGCGTTGCGTTTCACAGGCCGCGGGTAAATCGGTTTAAGTTATCAAGCGCCGGCGTTATAGCCGACGGATTAGCGCATAATCAACGGCTGTTTAACGATTTGCTAATTATGATTGAAATTCGACGTCCAGCAGCAGGTGCCCGACTCGCCACGCGTGTCAATAGAGCGCGAAATAATCAATTGACCGGCCTGCGATTATTACTCTGACACCCTACCACCACCCCTCTCGATTATATCAATCGTTTCTCGAGCCGCCTAAACGCGAGTCAAACGTCGGGCATTATAGCATGCCTCATGCCGCACACCCTATTGTCCTATCCATAAATACACCCGGTAACGACTTATCCGGAGAACAAAAGGAAAAATCGCTAAAGCACAAGTCGCCTCGAGAAAGCCAATAGTCTCGTCGTATCGTTAAAGGGGAAATAACCAATTACCACCTCCGAGACGTCGCATTTCACCTACATACGAATTTCGAAAAACAATCGCCGTCGGCCTCCTCCCTTGAGCGTCGTGGCGCAGCCAAGTTCGTTTGCAATCGTTATAGTTTGCTCGAAATCGCAAAGTCTCTTACTCTCCAATTCTCATTCCCATTGATTCGGCTAATAAGTAGTTAACAACGAGCGCAGCTTTAGCCCTCGCCCCACCCCTCTCGAAGGTTATATCGTACTGTGTGTGTGCGCGCAGCAAGTCCCATCGAAATCGTCGAGTCTCCAAGTCGCATTAATGCCGACAATTGATTTAGGAAAGGCAATCGCCGCCATTCTACCTCTCCCCCACTCCCAAACACACCAGCCCCTTTCTCAACCAGTCCAGTTTCGCAAAACTTCCGGTGGAGAGAGAGAGAGAGAGAGAGCCCGAAGTAAAACGATTTTGCGATCCCCCTACAGCCTACCTCAAGCTGAGGGTAAAGGGGGTTTGGATCGCAGCAGCAGCCGTGCAAACACACGTGCGCAAACAGGCAAGGGTGAAGGGGGTGAAGGAGAAGAGAGAGAGAGAGAGCCAGGGAGAGCAACAAAGCGGCGCGCGTCAACTCGGCATAACTACGTTAGCCCGGAGTTGCGGATGCGCACTCGATCCTTCTCCTCACCCTTTAACCCTCAGGTCGCGCTCTGCTTGGAAGTTGGCCCGCACAATCGGCCTCGAGCCCATTTCAGCCAACGGGATAGCTTTCTCTCTCTCTCTCTCTTGCCTGTCCTGTACTGCTCAGCTAGTAGAGCTTGCACGCGCTCTAGAGAGAGAAAGACAGTCGAGCGTTGATCTTTCGACCGAGTTCGCCGGCATTCTTTGTCGCCGGGGATTCGGAGAGCGAGCCGTCGTCGTCGTCGTGCCAGCGAGACAGTGCCACACGCTAGTGTGTATAGCAGCCGGTGTAGTCTCCCCCCAACGAAGAGAGAGAGAGAGAGAAGTGGGATCTCTCTTTCTCGCTTTCATTAGGCTTGTCGACGAGACGGTAGCGGCGCGTGCGTTTACAAACCCTCCCTCGTGCCGTTCCCTCACTCCCCCGGCTCGACGGCTCATTGCGCGACCTCTTCCTCCTTCCAGCCTGAGCGTCGTTTCTCGACTGCCGGCGAGCGATACCGGATTGGAGTTCAAATTAATTTGCATAGAAGAGAGAGAGAGAGGAAGGAAGAGGGTAGACACTCGACAATCACCACCACCCACTTTCTTGGGGGCGGAGAGAGTCTTTCTACTTTGCTTAGTCGAGGTTAAATGATAAAAGTTTAGGCAAAGCTCTATCGCTCTCTGCCTTTGTCTCTTTTTCTCTCTCTCGCAATTCTAGCGTTCGAACTAAATTCAATGACAAAAGGATATAGACGGCCGAGTAAGCGCGCGGCGTAATAATAACGCCAGCGTTATTTCGTGCGGTTTTGCGCACCCCGGCGCGTCTGTCATAGACGCAGCGCGCGCGTGGATACCAGAGTTATGGATTCAGGATGATCACGGAGAAAGGAGCGCGCGCACGCGTTGGTAGATCGGCTTTAACAATAGAAATGATACACTGGCATAAATCCGGGCCAGCTCGACCGAGGGAATATTTATTTGAGAGGGAGGAGGGGGAACGGGGGAGAAAAGCGAATTTCCGACGCGGGCGCATTAAATTCGGAACGAAGTTAGCGCGCTCGAGCAAATTGCGCTGTTTGAACGAAATATAAAACAAAGGAGAGAAAAAAACAAAACACGTTGAGGGGAAGAGGGGAGGGATATATGTAGTGGGAAAGAGTGAGTTAGCGGCGTAGAGGGAGAGGGAGGCTGGAATATAAGCAAAGGCGTGAAATCGCGCGGGAATTGTTCGTTAATTAACGCGTTAGGTAGGGGAAGGAGGGTGGGCCTCGCACGCTTGGCTATTGAAAGGGGAAATCAGCAGGCCGCGAGAGCTAATCGCGGCTTGGGCCGAATCGGCCTCCGACGTAATTAAAAAGCGCAACGTGTATAAATGCCTACCTACTGCCCTCCTTTCTCTCTCTCTCTTCCTCTGCACACCTACGGTTATACACTGTGCTTCGAATATCCGAATAAATATAACGCGAAAATTTGGAGAGTAAAAAAAAAGTGCAGCTTTAATGGACTGCGCACTAGTTCGCGCGGTTGGCGGGATGCAGTTGAAAGGAAGAGGAGAGAGAGAGAAAAGAACGGTGAGAGGGGAAAAATAGAGAGAGGCCGAGAAACCAAAATTCGAATGGACACAAAACGGCGCTTTGACCGATCGGCCGTAAAACTAAATATCCGTGAAATTGATCGGGACTCCAAGTGTAAAATACAATTCCACCATCCTCCTCTCTCGTTCACCAGTTAAATTTTCTTTTTCACTCGTGCGTCTCGGTAGGGATTGACTTTCCCGGAATATAATTCGATATACGCGCACAGAAAGAGCCGCCTATCGCCTCTACACGCACTGTTGATATTCCAGAGCGCAAAAATAATTCGATCCACGCGTCCGAAATAAAATCCCTTCGTAGTAGAGACTCGTTCCCAATTACAGGGCTGGAAAGTCCGAAAAGTCCAAGCGTTGAAAAGCGTTATTCTCCCCCACCGGTGATTTTTCAAAATCTCCCCCAGCCTCGGCCACGAGAGAGAGAGCCCATTAATACCCATCCGGCTTATTTTCCCGGTGCGCGCTTCCGAAATAAGTTAAGAGAAGCGAAAATTACCAAGTTCGATAATCGTGCCTTTATCAGACCCCCCCCCCCCCCACCTCACTCTCGCAAGAGAGTTCATATCAGTTTTCCGCGGAAACTTTATTTTTTTCATTCCCCCTTCGCGAAATTCGAGGGGAATTAAGCTTCCGGCCGATCTTTTGCTCCGCGAGAAAAGAAACTCCCAGTCTATAGAGCAACTCTCTCTCTCTCTCGAGCTATCCGATCTCTCTATATAGATCCCTGCGTACACATTGGACGTGCGCGACGCGAGAGCCGTCCTCGGATTATAAAGACGCGAACTTCTTACCAATCGGCCCTCCTTCTCTTCCGCTGGAGAATGATGAAAAAAAAGAAGAAGAAAAAGGATAGAAAGAAGGAACGTTTCGGCCAATCTGAATCCGGGACGCGTTTAGGGGATCCGATAACGAGAAACGGACGAGAAGAGTCGCAGCGTGACCGGCTGCAGCGAGACCGAGGGGGCTATCTTCCTCCAGCAAAATGAGAAAAAGTAGTAGCCGTTGGAGGAGGAGAAAAAAGAAGGTACGCTGACTATTCAATGCTCTCGCTTCTCCTTCCGAGCTCCCCCCCCCCTCCTCCTCATTCAGTCAAGTCGAATGAAAAATTTCATTTCTCGAAATTTCGAGCCTGGGCGAGGGGAATATTTATTACGCTCGCGGAAGATTTTTATCTCCGACGTTAAGAGGAGAAGAGAGAAAAACGAGCGGGGAGAGGGTTGAAAAAGAAAAGGGATGAGGAGGGAAAAAAGGGTCATTTGGAATATATTTGATTAGGCAAGAGAGCAGCGGGTAAAAAGACGAATGATTTAATACGTGTGTACAAACATACGGGCGATAGGGATCGGAGGAGTGAAAAAGCGCAGCGGTAGTTGAGTAAAAAAAGGGGTGGCGAGGGACGCGTAAGGTGACCAGGGGTGAGTCTCTTATCGTCCGATCGTCGCGGCGGACTTATACGATAATATTTTAAATATCGCCGAGAGCCCCTCGAAGCGCAGATTTATTCACAAGAGAAAGGGCGTTGGATGCTATCGCGGTATAGGGAGAGAGAGAGAGAGTGATTGATAAGCGGCTCGCGTGTACAAAGCCCGCGTCGCGAAAAGGTCGTCCTTGCGGTCGCGCGCGAAAACGGCCGGCGGTTAGCTTACGCGAGAGGAGGTTAATTTCGTTTCGCCCGATAGCAGCAGCCACATGACCGGGCAAACGCCGCAGCGCGATGGAATCGCAAGAGAGTAGCCCCCGAGTGTTTGAGGGCCTTGAAAATTTAATGAAATAATATCGACCATACTCGACTAGCTTTTTTTTTCTTCTTTTTTTATTCGAGTCGTGCGGCACGAGATGGTTTGTAAATGAGGAGGGTAACAGAATTTTGTTGAAAAACGGAAAGTAAGAGGCAGATCGGCCGAGTATAAATAAATTTGTGCGCTCGGAGGGGATGGGTTTATCAATCGATGGAGGAACGATGATAATGGGCCTGGAAATAAAAGACTGCACGCGAGATGGTTGTTTGGAATAAATTTTCGGAGTTTTGGCGTTTATGGATAATTGTTGACGGAAAAATCAAGAAAAAAAGAGTTGGAGGATAGTAAGGCTCTTTTGGTAAGTAGATGGAAAAGAGCTTCTCTTTTTTTTATAAACGGGGGCTAACCGGCGCTGGGGAGAATTGAATTTTCATCTAGTTAGCGCGTTTATAAAAGTTAGCGCAATCTCATTGCCTCGGTACAGCGTTTGATGAGGATCTAGCTCGGTAGAGAAAAATGGAGTAAAACAAAAGTTTGGGTAAAAAAAAAGGAAGGTGGACGCTAAAGCGTTTTATCGTTAAGCAATCGCAGCCACTTATCACTCTCTGGGATTCCGGCAAGAGCGACGTGTTACGTTCTATTTATCTATTCGAGCGGAAGGTGTGTGCGCGCGCGAAAAAAAGGAGTCGCGATGTGGAGGCATGAGAAAATCGATGGGCTCGTTATGCGAGTCTCGATTTTAGGATGAATGGGATTCGAGCGGTTTAAGCTCTAAGCCGCATCATCTTGTTGATTTCGCGAATTTTTTTTCCGTGTTTGTTTGGCTTCTCTTTTTTTTTGTAGCCGTAGTCGCTCTCTCGCGTGTGCGCCGGTGTAAACAGCGTGCGATAATATTTGCTCTCGGCGGTTTTATCGGCAGCGATGGTAGCTGTACGCTAGAGAAAGAGAGATAGCGCGGAAGATTGTTTTCCGTTTTGCTGTTTGCTAAGTCGTTGTTATTTTTATCTAAACCTCATGTTAACGAAAGATTAATGCACAACATTACAATCTGAATAATTTTTTTAACGAAAACATCGCGTCTGACCATAATCGACTTATACTACTTAGTATCCCTTATCGTTGTTACTTTAAAACTAGCCAAAAAAATCAATTACAAAAGGTAATCTCCACTTTTAACATACAGTTCCCGATCCCTCAGTCAAAATTCAACGAACCAATAAAACGATACCAGTCTCAAAATCCAGCTTAGCCCGTTTAAATCCCCGAGCATCGAGAGAGCGAGAGAGAGAAAAAAAGCTCCCAAGCGAGATCTCGTCGATATAAAAAGCCGGCGATCCATTATGCGGCAATCGATAGCCCAAGGCGGCCGGAGGTAAGCAAGAGAGAGAGAGAGAGAGAGAAAGAGAAGCCGGTAGAGGAGGATGAGGATTCGTAGTGGCAGCGTTTCTATTTCACTTCGTTAGCGGTCGCGCATCGGCGATACGTCAACGTCACTCGTCGCGCTCGGCTTGACGGTAGAGGCTAGGGGGGGAAGAGAGTGCTGATCGGAAACCGTTTGGCTACACTATCGGGGCCAACCCGAGGAAAGGGGAAAGGCTGGAGAGTAGAGAAGGGGACTAATGGCATCGCGAGCGTAAGAGAGAGAGGGGAATGAGCCGCGGTCGCGACGCGACGGGAATAAAAATCGAATGTAAACAACGCGCCGGGTGACGCAGCCCTCTCTCTCGGGCGCGAGCGCAAATACAATAAACCCAGAAAGAGAGAGAGGCGCTCGCTTTTTCTTTCCCGCCACTCTACCTGGGACCAACCCCTTTCACCCCCCTAGGTTTTACAGATCACCGATGCGCGGCCGGAATAACGATGCAACCCCCTTCCTCTGTATATACATATAGTTGAAAGCCGCGTTAAAGAGCACTGCCAAAGACAGAGAGGGAGAGCGCGACTGAATAACCGTCGGATTTCTGTCTAGACGACGCCGCGCGAGCCAATGGAAATATATACGGTAACCCCCCCTCCCCTCCCTCGGTGCGTATAAGAAATTTAGCCGGTGCTCGCTGAATTTTTAATCGGGACTAATGAATATTTTAAAACCGACGAGGCTAAAAAGCCGAGCCTCTTCCTTTTCCCTCCACCCCGGCAATCTTTCACTCAGCGATCGTTCACGAACGCGGACGATTGAGGTTTGGAAGAGGTATGGCTTCAAGTTGGCCGTATAAAAGTTCGGCAATAGACGAACTCCCCCCCCCCCCCACTACCCCGCCCGCGGATATACGCTCTCGAGCGCACGTGACGACTCGTTCCTTATTTTACGAGGCGTCCCTACGCTGCGCGCCCGCTGTTGCCTATACCCCACCCCCCTGCGAAACTTTTTGGATTTCGAATCTTTCTTTTTTTCTTTTTTTTTTATTTTTTTACGACGAATATCAATGCGATATAGTCATTTTTAACGCCGGGGATAAAACAAAAAACGGAGGGGAAATATATCGGGATTGCGATTCATGGCCGGCCGTTACCCTGCATCTCTCCTTTTTCTCTCTCTTTACTTTATTATTAATACTTGCGAAAGTTCGAGCAATCAAAGGCACAGCCAAAGAGAATCGTAACAATTATTTAAGAAAAGAGAGAGAGAGAGAAAGCAGAAGAAGGAATTTGTCCGCCGAAAACTTTGCCGCCGCGAAAAATCTCGGAGCGCAAACAAAATGGAATCATGATCGTTTTCCCAAGGCTGAAGCAAAAAAGGAAACGAGAGAGTGGGGTTTAAGGGTACAGCGCGGGGAACAAGTCGCTCTCGGGAGCCTAAGAAACTAAATTAATTTGCGGAAAACGAAGCGTTTGCTGCTGGCAAACATTAGAAACGTTAGTCGGAGGGGGTGAGGGTAAAAACTCAAAGATTACCAACTGCGAGAGAGAGAGAGAGAGAGAGAGAGAGAGAGAGCTGGCGGCAGGGCTTGTAATTGAAAAGCCAATGACTAAGGAATGAAAGAGCAGCTGCGCCCGCAAACGAACGGAAAAGTTTGAAAGCCCTTTTCGCAGCCTGCGCTACCTTTCCCCCCCGCCCCTTACTTCCTTCCCGTCGCCTATATCCGTGCTAGCAAGTATTATACAGGTGTAGGCTCTGCCCCGGGAAATTTAAAATTTAAACGGGGGCCGGCCCCCTCTAGTGTCGCGGCTCTCGAGAATCAATGCCGATCCCCGGCCTCTCCCTTCATGACGAGCTACAAAACAGGCGAAGGAAGATTGAAAAGACCGCGCGGCCAAAAAAAAAGGAGAAGAGGAGGGATAAAAAAAAAGGAAAACAGGTGATGTATAAGAGGCCAAAGGCTTAAGGGCGAAATATCGTCCTGGAGGAAGCTTGCACCAACAGAGAGAGAGAGGTAGTCTGTCGGGGAAATTAATAATTGCGGGGCTAATTTCGTCGCGGCGAGTAGGCGCGAGCGAGAGCGAGGCAGGCTATACCTTTCGAGATTGAATATCTGATGCGACTGCGCAGATAAGGTTGGGAGAGAGAGAGGCAGGCAAGCCGTGGCGCGCCTCAGAGAAAAGATTTCCATTATCTATAAGGCGGCTCTCGGATTAAAAACGTCTCCTTCCCTCTACGCCAATGTTATCCGGTCCGTGACAAGGGGTGGAGCGGAGGAGGAAGGGAGGAAGTTGGAAGGAAAAGGGGGTTAGGTTATTATAAAAATACTAGCGGGCCGGGGGGAGAAGGAGGGGGGCTGCTTGGCGTGTATCAAACTCGACGCGGGCTTTATTAAATTATCAAAGGCTGATAAGCTTTATTAATAACAGAATATGCGCTTGAGGGATATTCTTTGTGAAATGCGTAAGGTATAAACGTTGTGCTCTCGCTACTCGCCGAAGAGATTAGAGGAGAGAGAGAGAGAGAGGCTTTGCGATTAAATGCTTTTAGACGGGGCCCGCACACCCGCCCAACTTTAAACTGCTTATTATTTACTCGCGCGCGCCTGCGGTGACTTTGATCAAAGAATTTCAATTTTGAATTTTCTGATTATACAGGACTTAAACGCAGGAGAGCTTGCCTTACAAGCCTCTGTCTTCTCATTCACTGATTTTTGTTAGCCCCTCCGCTGCACTTGATAAGTAATCGGCATCAACTGTTCGACTATGTACATAGTATCCAACGTATTAGCTAATTGTCCAAATCAGATATTCCTCGTGTTCCTTAAAAAATTCTTATGATTCGCTATTCCGAGTTACAAGGCGTACAGTCCAGAGTAGCGGAAAACGATGAAAAAGAAAAAAAGAGATGGGAGTAGAGCTAATTTGGTCATAGCAGATTAATAGGGCGAGAAGACTCCGCGAAATCTCTTAATTTCCATGAATAAACGAGCTTTCTCTCTCCGGAGCGAGCTAGAGAGCGGAGTGCAAAAACTTAGGCTATGGCTGGACGGTTCTCTGTTATCCATGCAGAGAAAACGGGCACGGAGAAGGTAGTGGAACTCCGGCGACTTTTCGCTTCTTGAAAACGTAATTAGAAGTCGCGAATTAATGGGCCGGCGTCTGGAAACACACTCGGATAATTAAGCGGCTGATAAATTCAAGAGGGGGCGGTGGTGCTACGAAAGAGCCAGCCGAAGGGGGGAAGAGAGAGGCGGAGATGGGGACTATGTCGCGAGCAGGTGGCGCGGCTCTCAAAATTCGCGTGTCGCTGGTCCCCCCCCCCCCACCCACCCCCTTTTCTCCTCTGCCATCTGCGTCAAACTTCTTGACACAACAGAAACTTTAAAGTCGGCTTAGACACTACCCTGTCCCCCTGCCTTCTCTCTCTCTCTTATCGTCGGGCCGTCTGGCACTGCTCGGCCGACGTTTAAGCGGCCGTCGGACCGAGGGCAAGAGCTTTGGCACGGCCTTCTATCCCTTGTTTCGCGTGACTCTCTCTTTTTCTCTTTTGTTTTTTTTTCGTTTTGTTTTTTTTTTTTTCGCTACGTCTGCGTATTCGGCTGAGCTTAAAGCAAAGCAAAATTTGCAACTGTTAGGAAAGTTTGTTTTGTTTATTTTTAGACGAAAGCTAAAGGCAGAGATGGATATCTTTAAATCGAACGCGGCTCGTTTAATGTTTAAAACGGAAGAAACGCTCAAATCAGCTTTTGTTTTCCAGCAAGCCGAAGAAGGCAAATATTCAAGAGGCAAGTCTTGAAATATCGAAAGCCCGTCGCGAGGAAGTTGAGGGGGGAAGGGAAAGGGTTTTTATTTCGCTTTGATTCGATAATAAAAACCGATAAAATACTAAATGTACGAAAAGTTATTTCCAACCCCCGGAGAAAACCACTTGGTTTTCCGCGTTCGAGTACAAATGGATCTGGGTTACCAAAGAAATGATAAAAGGAACGAGCGAGAGAAACAAGGAAAAAGGAACGAGACGAAAGAATCGCAAGCGGAAAGCTCTTTCTCTCTCTCTCTCTCTCGCTCGGCAGTGTCGGCCGCAAGCAATCCGTGCGCCGGGCCGCGCGGAAGAAACGATTTATCATCATTTGCCGAAGCGAGCTAACAGATCATATCGTCCGGACATTAATCAGCGAAAGGTACGGATGTGTGTACAAAAGAATTGAATTACCCCGTATTTTTGCCACTTCTCCGTCGAGCAAAAAAGCACAAAAAAAGAAAAAAGAAACAAACAACAAGTCGTGTTATTTAACTTTTTTTTGTACCTCGCCAGGGCGAATAAAAAGTTTTTGCATATATGTCTAATTTGCTGGGTTTTCGGTTATGATGCGCGACTTTATTAACCAACCTCCCGACGAGCAATCATAGGATTGTCAGTCGAACAAAGTGTAATTATAGACTCCCCTTTCCTGTGCTAACTGACATAATCGAGGAAGGCTATAAATGAAGTGTTATTTAGACAAGAGTGAAACGAGCCGAATGACCTAAAATATGCCGAGTTCACCCGATTATTAATATCCGTGACTAACACATTTCTCGTGTACGTTTATAAAATCAGCCGCGTCGGACTAAACTCGAGCTTTACTACTTAAAGCAAACTTTATTAATACAATCCACTCGTCGATATACAACTAGACAAATATCAACAATTTTTTTACAATTAGCTCAATAAGATAGTTGACCTTCGTAGAAGTAGCTCACCTTTTTAAAAAAGGGGATATTCATCAGTGATAGAGCACGAGATAAAACAATCACCATAACAGTAAAGGGTAAGTCTCGCTTACGAGGTAGAAAAAAAAGAAGAGGAAAAAAAAGAGAGAGAAAACCGGGAAGAAAATCAAAACGGTCGAGATCAACGAAATAATCATAAGATTAGGAAGCTCGAGCGGCCGGAAAATGAAAAGGGCTGGAGGGAACGGTTTAGCGGGAAACGCCGGGATCCCTTTAAATTTTGCCTTGCGAAAAAAAAGAAAAAAGAAAAAAAAAAGGAAAATACCAGGCAAACCCTGCCACGGGGCGTAGCAAGGGATCTTCTACCCCCTCCTCCTCCGTACACGAGCATCTTTACCCAGTCGAGAGAGAAGGCCGTAAAGTTCTGCCGCGAGAGAGGAAAGTTGATATTTCTTTGTTTCGCTGCTCCACTGCGCGAGAATCCGGCTGGAGGTTAGCCGGGCAAACCCACCTGGTCCAGCCTCTGTCCTGTCTCTAAACCGTTCCACGTATCTTTCCCTCTCTGCAATGGTAAATAAACGCCAGCCATAGGTATGAAAAGCAGAGCACAAGCTCTCGCTCGTTTCCTCTCCGCTCATATTCCAGCGGGGGCCGCGCGCACGTGACACAAAGTTCGCCTAGCACGAAATCCGGCGATCGAGCCCCCCATCCTTATACCCCCCTCTAACTTTCTCCAAAGCCACAAACTCGAGCATTGGAACTTTGGGGCAGGGGAAAAAAGCGGTGCCTGTATCACGCGCGTCTGGCTGCGCTGGAAACTAGCAATAACAAAGGTAGAAAAGGCGGCGAGCTAGGAATATACTAGGAGAGACAGTCGGCAAATCGAACGCTCTCTCGCGTCGAGCCTTATCGTTCGCCAGCAGCGAGTCCCCGTAAATAGTCCCCGGAGAGAGAAAGAGAGGCAAGCCGGAACACGTTCCATAATTCAGAGCAGCCGGGCATCGTTCATAATTCAAAAGCGAAAGCGTCGGCTGTACCAGCGATCCGCTCTCTCGCTCGCTGAAAATTTCAAGGCTGCGGTCAACCCTGTGCTGGCCACACTCATACTCGCAACAGAGAGATTCCGAGGACTTCGAAACCGATGCTCGCGTGTATTGTATCTCGGCTTGTTTGATTTGCCGGGAAGCGTTCCACCGTTTCCCTAAATCTTCCAAAAACTTTTAATACACGCACGCATAAAGTGTGCATCAATAAAAAAAAAGAAGAAAATCAGGGTAATACGTGCGAGAGCCAGAGCATACGAAACTAGGGAGTCGAGATGAGCAGAGAGACACGTGTACGCGGAGGGGGGGGGGGAGCCACTCACGTGTCTCACGCCGAGGCAGTACGGCTCTCGATACAACCCTCAACGAACGCCCCCCTCTCAAGGGATAGAGCAAGCCAGTGCGGCTGAGACAATGCACTCTTGGCGGCCGACTCGGAGAGCCCTTTAGCTTTCCCTCGGCTCCCTCCCTCTTGTTTGCGCTCATTGTTTTGCGCGCGGGAAATCCTTATTTTACAAACTCCCCTTCTCGCCACTTTGTTCAACGAGAGAGAGTTGCAGGTCGACCCACCGCAGCTGCATTTTCAAAAAAACACGGGAGGTAAGGAACGAGGGGGTGGGGTGGAAAATAAGCGATGAAATATTCATCGGACGTTTACACTCGGATTTTCCTTGAACTCGCACTACAAACCCTCGGCTTTTTGGAGCAGGCCCGGCTGGAAGTATAAACAAGCGAAAGACCTCGGCCTTACGGAGAGAGAAAAAAAAAAACAGAGCGGGACGGAGAAAATCATTCCGAGCTTTTTTTCCTAAAAGATAAACCGAGCATATACAGGGATCTTCATATATATAAGTATCCATGTATACACAGGGGTTCGCGTGATGGAGGGAGGGGGAAGAGATGTAACATTTTTACGCGCCTCTTGCCGAGACGCGCCCACGCGCGCGTGTAATGGAGCGTTGATGGTGTGTCGGCGTTAGTAGGAGGAAAAGAGAGAGACGGGGGATAGAGTGTGAGGTAGAGAGCCAGCGAGAAAGGGAAAAAGAAAAGCTGAGCCCTGTTCCCCCAGCCCTTCCTCTATATCGTGTCTGTGCCGGCGTCTGAGCGACGAGACTTTTTCGAGGGGCTTGTTCCGGCCGAGGGGCTTGAATAAGGCAGGCCTCGAGAAAGACACATCCCTCTCTCTCCCCCTCAAAAAATGGCGAGGAAAGAGAGGGAGAGAGGAGAGTCAAGTTGCGTGTTCGAGCTCGCTTCTTCTAATTTCTCGAGTGGCTTTTAACGCCTCCTTTCTCTCGCACGCTCTCTTCTTCTTCTCGCTATATACAGTCGGCGGCGGCCCCAATTGTCAATCCGAAATCCTCCTCTTAAAACTCCCAGCCACCCTCTATCCCTGAACTTTTAGATTTGGCGATGCGAGAGAGAGAGTTTCGGCGCACCTGCTCGCTAACTCGGTCGCCGAGAGGTGGGCGAAGGAGAGAGGCCCTGAAAACGACGAGGCCGGAAAAATTCCGCAATGCGGCGGCGCGCCAGAGTCCCCCCCAGCACGTGGTGAGAGCGCGGGGGCGAACAAATCGAAGATGAGGCGCGTAATAAAGCAGCCGGCCTGAAGTAAGAGAGAGAGAGAGAGGTTGCCGCGTTGGTATGCATCGAGCGCTCCGAGAGACGGCAGGAGAGGGAGAAGAGAGGCAATCGAGCCCAAGCACCCTGAGCCCTTGTATCCATCACGCGAGAGAAAGAGAGGGAGAGAGCGTAGGAGAGAGGCTTTGGGGGGAGGAACCAAGGCCCCTGTATAGCGGCGAAAGACGGATGCGAGCCGCGGACGACACCAGCGACCTCCGGCACTGACATGCTCCTCCTATACCTATAACCCCCCCGTTTTCGATCCGAGACTTAACCCCGCCGGAGTACAGGCACGCACACACACAGAGGCCGGATTTGAGGATGGTAAATACACGCGGAGCCTCGGTGATTCTCGCGCTCGGACAGCGACCGAGCCTCTCCGGAATTGCCGTTATTGTTGGAAATTTATCAGAGAGAGAGCGGAGTAGCAGTATAGCTCGATACAGAAGCGTGACTGCGAAGCTTGCAGCATAGGGAGGGAGGGGATGTATGTTTCGGGGTCGGTTGGCTCTCTCGCTAAAAATCCAACTAGAAGTTAATTGGATCGGGCCAGGGCGTTGTTACACGTTTCCTACGTCCGGTGCGTGGCACCGATGAAAGGCTATTGATTGACGGCTGAATAATTTGGTGATGGGAGGGGGGTCAGAGTGAGAGTACATTGGAAAAATGAATACCGTTATATGTGTGTGTATATACGAACGATGATGGAGGGATATGACGGAAATAGCCGTGAGCTCGGCAGAGGATCGCGATCGAGAGAGAGAGAGACTCAACAACTCGGCCAATATAAAAAAGGTTAAAAATTTTATTTGCACGCGCGAGCGCGAAGGCATTTTTTGTCCTTTTTTCCTACTACTTTTTTTTTGTCTCGTTGCGCAACGAAAAAAGCGCGACAATCTCCGGAATACAAAAAAAAGAGCGCTTGGCGCGCAAGCGGATGAATAAGCTTGAAAAATAAAAAAAAATAAAGGCTGCTGACAATTTGCGCTGCGATAAAAAGAGGCGGGGGGACGCGTATAAAGCGGTTGACACAGAAATCCAGAAAAAAAGGCACTAGAGCAGTAATACCAGCGTATCGATAGGTTCTTAATTAACGAATTTCGGGGTCGGATCATCGTCGCTACTCGGAGGGGGTATTACTGCGTGTCCCCTCGTTATCGTCTCCCGATCTCTCCCCCTTCTCTTTTTACCTCTCTCTACAGCGTCATCGTAGCACTCGGTGACAAAAGCGGGAGCAATCGGCTTGGATATATCGATTTCAGTGGAGCAAATTCGCGCGAGAACAGAGGGGCGAGTGAGGGAATGTCGGGATCGATTAGCCAACAGTGGGCAATCACGACCTGAATTGTTCCAGCTCGGTAGCGGCGGGAGGGGGGCGCAGAAGCACTACGCGCTACGGAACACACTGTATGTGACTCGGTAAAGAAATAGAGGGAGGAAAATAGGGGGGAGAGAGAGGGACTAATTTTCCGGTGAATTGTCGCGGCCGATTAGCGGCCTCTGCTTAGACGCGCCGGCGCGTAAGTATACAAGAGCGAGAGAGAGAGAGAGAGAAAGCGGGTTCGACGGCCCGGAGAGAAGCGGATGCGAGTTTAGGGTTTCCACGAGAGGAAGAGGAGTAAGGGAGGCAGCGAGGCTGAAGGAGGGGGGGGGGTTGAAACGCGTGTTTGAGGAGGATCTCTCGAAATCTCCTGGTTACCCGCCATTAATCCCGAGGCGAATTGTTGCAGGCACGGAATTGCATGCTCTACCCTCTCTATACCCGCCCGTCCGCGCACCCAACCTTTTCCCCCCTCTACTTACGCTCCCCCCTCTCGTCGTGACCTCCTCGGTCCTCTTTCGAGGTCTCTCTTCCTCTCTCTAGGGCTCGAGCGAGCTCGAGCTGCACTTCGTCACGCGTTGTGTACTTTTTAGATGCGATGTATATACACACACACATACATATTCGGATGTCTCTGTGTGTGCACACGTTTATACATACATGTATGTATAAACATGTGTATACACGGATTTACGTAGAGACGGCGTGGGAAGAACGAACGCCTTGCACGAGAGAGAGAGTCGCGTTCTAATTTCGGCCAGCTGTCTGTTATCTTTGGAAAACGAACAAAGTTGTATTTGTACAGTTCACTACTATGTAAAAGCATTTAACGCGGGATTGCGTAATTCATTTATTTTATTTTAAAAGATTTAAACTTTTCAAGCCAACTCGCAAGCAATTACAAATACAGAGTTTACCAAAGATGCGAGCGCGAGATTGTCTCTCTCTTCATGGCTTTTACGCAACAAGAGAGACGAAGAGAGAGAGGGTGAGATTAGCCCCCGTAGGCATTACTGCTCATTCATTTGTAATCATCGTCCGGGATGATTTATAGACTCGAACGGGGCGCACAATTACTTGTTAGTTAATAATTTCTCTTCGGGCAAATTAGAGCAAAGCAAGCGTAAATAGTTGCGCGAGCGAGCGACGTTTATCCGGCGAGAGGAATTAGTAGCTTTGCCCCTCCCTACCTCCTTGTCTTCGTCGTCGTCGTCGTTGTCGTAGCGTTTGCTATGTGTGTGTGTCCCAGATGATGCGCAAATAATACGCCCCCACCCCCTCCTCCTCTGCCTGCGAGAGACGTAAAACTAATGTCGAACAAATCAGCAACTATTTGCGCTTTGCTTATCAGCAATTAATGCTCGTTCTCGCTCGAGATAAAGACGACCCTTTATCTGGCTTATTATTTCAACGGCAAGATTAGAACGTTTTAGCTGAGTGTCTTTGACGATTACGATCTTGTGTTAAACGTCAAATAAAGACGTTCAGTCTAAAGTGTCGCAAAGTTCAATATTATATAGACGAATTGTTTAATTGGCCGAACGTTTGCCTATTTTGTTTTTTTGCAAAAAAAAAACGTGAAAAAACCCAGGCTCTGCTAGTATGTGTGAAAAAAAGAGATGTACGAAAAAAAGGGAAGGAAGCGAGCGGCAATGGATTAGAAGAGACAAATTGACCTGGCGAGAGGTAAAGGAGGGAGTAGGGGGGGGGGTGGGGAAATGCCGTAGCCGAGAGAAAAATGCAGGGGTAGGATAAGAAATGGGCAATGGGCCCAAGATAACGGCAAGACAAACGCGAATAGCCGGCGATGAAAAGCCGCGCGAGCGCGCGAAAACGGCTGGTCCGCATACACACATACACACACGCACACGGATAAGGAAAAAAAAAGAGACAGAGCGTAGGGGCCTCGGCCGGACGGTAAACAGGCTTGCCGGATTCCGACGAGATAAATATGAGGAATGAGGCAAACAGAGAAAAACGCAAGGTCGAGCGAGAGAGAGATGGCATACAGGGAGGGGAGTGTGATTTAGTAAGTCGAGAGGTGGGGCGAGGTTTGATTGAGGTAAAAATGAGAGGGAGAGCCGCTTTGACGAGGTTAGGGCCGAGAGACGAGGAACGCGAATGGAAATATTCGCGAGATTCGTTTGCCGCGAAGGAGGGGGAGGGCATTTCAATAGGGGGAGCTTCATTTATGGCCGTCTGAGCGTTCTCCTCGTTCTTTCGCTGGATTTCTTCGATAATTAATTTGAAAAATCCTGACAAAGCGCAGCGAAATTTATAAGACTCGCCCGGCTCCTCGCTCTCCTCCTTCCCCTCCACCTGCTTTTTTCCACCACCCAAGCGCTTTATGAGCTCCGATAATGGCTTCTGATAATATTTTATCATCTCGCTGGTTATTAACCGCGAAATACGATTGCAAAGATTTCAACAAATTATACGACGTAATCAATAAGAATATTCGTTTAAGCTTGCTTTTATCACAAAAAAAATCATACCTCTTGCGCAGTGCCGTTGACTACAGCGAGCTCATACCTTTGTCGCCGACGTAGCTCCAACGCTCCGCTTCCCACTGTACATACTCCTTGACACACACACACACTTCATGAAAATCCATCCAGTGCTCCGAAAAAATACACCGCTCCATAACCTCGCGAAATAATAAAAACCGCAGCTCGACACGACAAATTTCCGACGACTTGGATCAACTGCGCGCTCGAGAGCAGTTCATTTCACCGTACCTACCCCCCTCCGCCGGTAATTTATTATCGATCGCGCAGATCTATCGTCACGCGTAGCTCAACTTGGACTGACCCGCGTCCACAGAATATTTTTTCACCTGCTTAATTTTCATCCTCTCCTCATAGCTACGTAAGGTCCACTAATCCGTTATTCCAACACGGCTCGGACAAAGACTTGTTTACAAAACTGCAGCTCGGACACGTCGAGGACATCGGCCGAGCGGCGCCGGCTCGCATAACTGTATCGACCGCCTAATCGACGCGCCGTCCTTCCCGGAATTCTCCGACGTCTTTGTTTACATACAGAGACACAGTCGTTTTACCCTCTACCTTTTCGCTTTCCTGTACTTTTCGATTCGAATAATATTTTAACCGAGCGAAATCAACGTACGGCAAAAACGAAATACGAATTTTCACTTGCTAATACATACGCGCGAGAGAGAGCCTTACCTTCTCACTTTGAACCTTCTCTCCCATCCTTTTTACGATTCTTAATGTTTTCCCTGGCAAAAGGCAAATATACATTCTCGAGCGCTCGCGCCTGGAAGTTCGAGTAAAAGCAACACACCCCCGCTCGCGCGCGTCCGGCCAACGTGACAGCAGCTAAAACACAGGTAAGAGGGCGGGGGGCGGCGCGGAAAGCGACGCGGCAAGAGGCGGGGAGGGAGTACACTCGAAATAAACCCCAGGCCACGGAGACGTGCAAGCGACGGGTCTTTGAATAATTGAGAACGAGTACGGGGAGTACTGTCTGTGTTACTGTGTGTTGGTGTGCCTGCTGGTGCGGGGTGTAGGCACGTGTCTTGGCTCTCTCTCTCCCCTGGAATGTGTCCCTCTCTCTTTCGCTTCTCGCTTATCGATGCGCTCTAAATTTACCCCCTGGCCGGCCGAACACGTCCGAGCGAAAATTAACACTCCAGTGGGCGAGAGGGAAAAATGCACACTTGCGCGAGAGCGACACACACTGCGACACTACAACGTGTGTGTGTATGTGGGGGAGTAAGAGGCGAGGTGAGAGAGGGTTAGGTTGGCCGATAATTCGAAAGTGCGCCCCGGACGCTGTGTTGGTTGAAGTGTATCGGGTCAAAGTGCGGGGGGGGGGGCTGTTTTAACGCTATGCGCGGCGGAGGAGAGCACAAAGGCGAGTATACACGAGACACGACGTCGACAAAGTCGCGAAGAATGTTAATTAATGGTGTAATTAATTTTCCAGCGCCTGAGATGAACGTCATGGGAGAGCTGGCTGGGTGTGTATCTGCTTTTTGGGATCGTCGTAAGGAGCTGACCCGAGGCATTTGCAAAATTTTGAGGTTACGTCTGGCGCGCGCCTGAGTTGCATGGAAACTTGAGGTTAGTGTTTTACTCTGTGTTATATTATTATTAAAAAAGAAAAAGAAAAACTTTTTGATTTATCGGGTGACGTTAAAGAGTATATAGCACTGGTAATAATAATAGGGATAGTAGGACTATTGTCTCGGATTTATCCGAAAGAATTTAATTAAAACCCCCCGTTTTTCACGGAGATTCCCAATAATGAATAATCCGTTCATTAAGTCATAATTATTGAGACACACGTCGATCAGTCGAATACGATGAAAACTTTTGTCTAAAAAAGAAAAGGAAAAACCGCTGCTAACTATCTTAGCAGTGTGCTTTCTCAACAATAATATGTAACTGAAAAACAATTTTCGATTAATATTTAAAATTACTTGAATATGT
>JAPYYQ010001308.1:0-35959 GCA_030522585.1 Anagyrus pseudococci
TTACTATATGCCGAGTGGATCTCCACTTTACTAAAAAAAATAGTAATTTTTGTTACATTTTTAACAATTTTTATTATAACACTTTTCTCAGTGTAGTTGATTGTTTAATTGAGCGTGGAATTAAGCGCTTTGCTCGGCTTATTCCACTCGCTTTTTCCACTATATACAACTGCTGCGAGCGAGAGACTCTTGAAATTCACTCGGCGCTTGTGTACAAATAAGCGTGCAAGGATTACGCATCTAAACGTCTCTTTCTTTCATTCTCTCCTGACAGCAGACCGTTTTTTCAATTATTCCGTCTGTCTTGTATTATGGAATATGCATGACTTTCATTTATAATTCATGGTGCACAGTAAATTCATATTTGGAAATATGTGGCAAAATTTCGTTTAAGCACAAACTCAATTGCAACGCAGGCAGATATAAAATTGTAAACTGGAGCACAGAAGACACATGGAAAAAGTGGGCTCAGCACAAGTCGTATGTAATGCTGCTGCAACAGCCGCATGTGTAGGACGATATCAACAAACGTTCCGGTAGGGTACATCGAGCTAGCGTGAATGAGTCGAGGAAGCTTTGAGCAGCCCTTGAGCACGCGGTATTCCGAAGCCAGAGCAAAAGTCCCGTTCGTCCTTGCGCATTCTTTTCAAGGAGCCGCGGCAGCTCACGCAACGCGTTGCTCGCGTGCTGCTATCGTCCGTCGCCGGACCGGCGTTTTCGCTGACGCCGCCACTGCTGCTCGGCCTCGGCCTCATCTCTGCTCACTTTTCGTTCCCTCCCCTATCTCTCCTTCTCTCCCGCTCTTTCTTTCTTTGGCTGACTTGGCTATTTTCTCCCTCTGCCTCCCATTCCCCGTCTTTCGTCTCTATCGACTCTCCTCTCCGTCTCGTCCGCGTTCCTTCCTCCCCAATCCAGCGTCTACAGATATCCGAGAGAGCCTCGACCTTCGACGAAAGCTTCCAGCCCTTCTCGCCGCTTTCGATTTTGCCGAAGGCTCTCCGAGTAGCCGGCCGACCTGGCTATCCATCAACGTCACTCCCAGCAAGGATATGCTCTCGAGCTACATCGATGCTTTTCTATTTGACTTTTTGACTCGGTTAATCGCGCGAGTTTGCCGATTACGCGAGCTCGCCCAAATTTTCAGAGCATCACAATTACGCTCCCTTTCGCTCACCTATATTGCTTGATTTATTGCTCGACGGGGCCACTTGAAATTTTTGATAAATATCGAGCCGACGAAAAAATATACCTTTTCAAGCAGAAAATTGATAAGATACGCTTTTGATGAAAAATCCTTGCTTGATTTTTAAGTACACAGAAGGTTTTTTAAAACGTCAAGGGACGTATAAGTGACAACCCGGCATTAAACATACTAAATGAACGCAATTATTATCGAAAGTGGCTCAGCTGTGATTACACTGCAAAAAGTACCATCGCATCTTTTTAGGTTGAACCTTTGTTCAGATTTTTGGTTCGCACAGTTGTACGAATCTCACGGAATTTCTTGGGACTCACTTGTAAAGCGAATCATCATAAAACCAGGCGTGCATAACAAAGAGCACTCGGCGCAACTAATTACTCGTCAACTAATAATAATTATAATACTATAAAAATAATAATAAAAACAACGCAACCACTAATAGAGCGGCATCTTTGGAAGATTAATCATGCGGGTCGCTTGTCGCGAGGGAATGTTCTTGGTAGAGCAGCCACAAGATATAATTGAACTTTTGACGAGTTCGCCTGCTAATGATTGGAACAAGAGAAATAGCTGCGTAGGCATTCGCACCTCCGATATTACTTGGCTGCACACACACACACTCTTCTAAGCTTTTTATCTCGACTAAACTGCACTGTAAAATAGCCTAAGCCACCTTCATCCCGCCTTAATCCCGGCCGTTAATTTGAAATTGGCTTGGGTACAGATCTGAAGTGATAAAAATGGATGTTTACGCGTAAAGGAGCGTCGCGCTGTTAACACACTTGGAAACTTAATATCCGCCCAGAAATTTTTTCGAATATTTTGGAAAATTTCAGGTTCTCGGTTTTTAAGGAAAACGAATGAACGTGTAAGGCTTGAGAAACGGGCCGATAATAAGCCGGAAAAAGCCGTGACCGGGTCAGAGGAGCTAATCTTCTCTCCGATTTATCGTAAAATCGTCGAAGGCTCAATGACTCTGCGCCTTCTCTATTTCACTCGTGCGCGCTTTTTACCATCTCCTCTCTCTCTTTCTCTCTTTTGCCCAAAAAAGGCTCGGATTACCCGATGGGCTTGCCCGATAAACCTGCGGCTCCGAGAATGCAGGCGTAAGTAACGTGTCTGGGGCTAGCTCGTGTTAATTGAATTTTTAAAATTAGATAAACACCGTTTTGTAGTGGATAAAATTGTTGATCCTTGGGCGGGCAGTATAACACTCGACTGTACTTTGTAATTTTTAGTTCGCCCAACGCAAGTTTTCCTTTCGATATAATAACATAATAATAACTTGAACGCGCTAAGTAATCGATATTACAACAAATGCGTGAATACAAAGAAAAAGTTTTGATCCGTCCATAGGCGTGAAATGCAACAACAAGTAACGCGGATATCTCTCATAATTTATCGTGTGATAAATCGATTTACTACAGCACGTAACGACTCGTAGCCTCTGCATCGTTCTCCTCATCGTTTCGTAACCACAAATCGAGTGTGAAAATTTTCAATTTAGAGGATCTATCGAGTAGACCGACTCGAAAACTGGATGAGCCTCATCTTTGCCCCTTGAGGAGGATGAGAAAAGCGTAAAATCATTGCCGTCATCTCGGTGAACGGGAGGAGTGGGGGAGCAGTGCAGTATCCTTACCACGCTAGAATCATCGGCCGATTCATTCTGCTGGTGTGTGAGTGTGTATTAACGAGGCACGCGGGCCTACGTATAGCTGTTGATCGGGCGGGGACTGGCTCTCTGTTCTCGGTCCGTATTATCGAGCCGGAGTTATCGGTGAGCTGCGCGTCGCCGCACCGTTATATGCGCTCCTCCGAGCGCTCGGCCGCTATGAATTTCTCAAGCTCCCCATCGGCTGTGTGCTCCCGTCGTCGTTATTTCGTGGGCCTTCGGATAGATCGCTTCTGCCGCGAGGGCTGATTTACGAGGCGAGCGGGGAAATAACGAACTCGTTGCGTGCGCACCAGGCTGCCCCGATGCCCGGCTCCGCCGCGCTTCGTCCTAATCTCGGCTGTGCAGCCCGTCCCCCGGCTCGGTAAGCCCAAAAATCAGGCGCGCACAGTGCGGATAGAAATCCGTAGACGCGAAATTTCATCGGGCACTCGGCGCGCGTCCGATCGAATTAACAGGCTCGCTGCGGGTCAGCAGTACCTTTCCCCGGGATTTTTCTCCTCTGCGCTTTTTCGAATTCTGCAGCTGGAAGGAAGAGGTCGTGGACTGTAGCTGCTTGTAAGCGCAACTGGAGACAGGCGGGGGTGGGAGAGAGAGAGAGCGACGACAAATAGCCAGCTATCCCGATTCCCCAGTGGAGCATTAAGCTTCGCGTCCAGCGGGAGAACTGGCTCCACCTCGGCCCGTTACCTTGCGTCTAGGCAATCTCGCGTGTCGGAAATTAACAGGCCTACTGCCGTTGAGTCGCTCGAGAAGCCTCAGTTCCCTCTCTCTTTCTCAATCTCGATGAAAAGATCTCGAGCGAATCGTTGCCGGGAAGAGTCAGTGCGTCTGAAATGTGTGTCTGGCCGACGATCCAGACGTAGGCAAATTAAAATCTCGAGTGCGCGTCGCGCGACCGTCCGACTGCCGTTACGGTTTCCTAGCGCGTCCGCGGAGCGCTCGTCACTAAACGCGGGCCTCTAACTTTGCCGAAACTTCGAGATTGAATCTTAGCTCCGTTGTTTACGAGCCGGCAGCTGTCGGGGGAGGGAGGAGTGCACGCTCGCCGGGTTTTCGGCAAGAATTACCGGTGAGCCGCTGGATACCGAGATAACGGGGGGCGGCGGAGGGTAAAAAGTCGGGCAGAGACATAACGCAAGGCCGCCGAGAGCTTGACAGGGCCTACTCATCTCTTGATCCCGCAGGCTTCATCCGTGCGGGCCCGCTGTCGAGATAGCGCGGCACCGCGGGAGATTTAAATTTCCAACGGGCGACAGGTGGAAACTAAATAAATTCCGAGGCATTATCGCGAGCTGAGCATCGTCCACGCAACGCGTGTCCGTCTCTTCTTCTCCCCGTATTTTTTTTCGGCGGAGTTGTTGCCGGCTTCCGACACGCGACATTTTTAATCTCACGAGCTCCAGCGTAACCGAGCACGCACTGCTAACTTTTCGCTCACGCACGTTTCAGATCTAGAGACCAGGCTAAAAAAAGGTTGCGGCAAGCCTAAGGATTTATTCGCCCTGCTAGTTCGCGTTACATTTTATTTTCATCACAACAATGTATACATATTTTTTGCGAAAACATCGACCTGCTTGTATAACATTAAAAAAAATCTGTAACGATGATTATAAGAAGAAAAAACTTGACGGTAATCTCCAAGTCAAAATTTCGATAATCGCTATTTATATGTATTTATTAGAAATCGTAGCAAAAGAGTAAAAAAGAAAAATTCAAAACGGAGAGGCAGGACTAAGCCGGCTTTTTTTCTCAGGTAGGATCTGCCTTAAATTCGATTCTAAAACTAACTTATTTGGAAACAATAAAATTTCGACGAATCTCAAAGAGTTAGGAAGGGCGCCTTCTTCGACTATAATCCAAGATTGAAGAATGCCCGGGGCTGAATACGCGCGACGAAAGAGCACACGACAGGTCAAAATGATAATAAAGTTTCGCCTCGCTGTCCGCCGCAGCGCATATAAACTTTTGAAAGGACTTTGAATTATGACGTGACGTAAAGTGTAAAAAATTATTATTCCCTGACAATCGAGGAGGCAAAAAAATATATCATCACATTCCGGGGCCGCCGAGGACGCGCGCTCGCTACTCTTGTATTCCATTCTCCTTCTCGCGCCTTCTCTATCGAGCTTCCGAATCTCGATTCGCTGCGCAACTGTATATATAAGAGGTTGTCAAGGCTTTTTTTCTTTTTTTTTTTGCGGCGAGGCATCAGCATGAGCACAGCCTCCCATTGGGAGGGAGAACGATTTCGTACGAAGAGCGACTTTTTCTACGGACGCGCTTCTCGTGCTAAAAGCCTGGAGGAGATCGACTGGTCTCCCGGAGCACGCTGAGTCTATTCTTTTTTACTGCCCGCGTCTAGGCTAGTATTTTGGGGATAGACAACAAGCGAGTTGGCCAAACCGGCAGGGAGGAAGAGAAGAGGGGGAGAGCAGCGACTGGAGAAGGAAGGAGACTGCGTTTGGCGCACCTCGGGGGCCAGGCTCCCGGAGTGTGAAATGCCCGCGAAACCAGTTTCAAAAATTGCATTGTCAATGAAGGCCTGGCTGCTTTCGGGGAATGGACGTGCCAGCAGCAGCGATCCGGCGATCGTATCTCCGCGTAAAATCGAAGAAAGACACACACGGGGCCACTCGATTTTTTTCCGCTAGACTGCGATCTTGTCTCCCGGCCTCAACCCGTTCTATCCGCTCGTCCATTATCTCGTGCAGCTTTTTACACGCCCACGCTGACAGGCGTGCGCGTATCCTCAAGATTTTCGTTTTCTACTCGGCCGACATTTCAAAGCCATCGAGGCGCATTAAGACTTGACTGCTGACGCTCCGCTGCAGGCCTTTTATTTTTCCGGTAAAAGCCGGCGAAATACGTATTAAGCGAGCGCGCGGGACGTTCGGCGGAGGGGGAGAAATCGGCGCACGATATAGGTGTACACGAGGGCCCCGAGAGAGCAATAACTGCGCACATCGATCTTTATTGTGTCGTTGCGGAGAGAAGGCCGGCTTTCGCCGGTTTTCCCGGGCAGCAGGCCGATGGGAACGGAGGAAAGTCGGGCTCTGCAGGCTCTGGGCGCACTTGGCGCGCAGGGCACAAAAGAATATTTATATGAATTTGATCGGTTGGCATATGGGAGGAGGTGCGCCGGGGGGGAAACCGGCCACTCTCCCTTTGGCAGGCGTGATGAAGCGACGCTCTGCGCCGCGGCCAATGAATAACCCCCAGCGTGCACACGAGAGAGCCGCGCTATCGGACTTTCATCACCCGCTTTGCAGGCGCGCGCCAGTTTCCCGATTTTATCCGGGCGCCGCCGGTGCAGAGAGCCGTGCACGCGACGTCGCCGGCCTACTGCTTATTCCAGTGCAGGGACGAGCCTTGGAATTCCGAGGCATGGGAAAGTGCAGCAGCGGGCCACTAGTGCGCGCGCCCCCCGCTACGAAGTGGGCCACGACAAGTCCGCCAGCCTCGCGCCAAGTGCATTATTATGTCGCCTCTGCTACTCCGCGCATTTTCACCTTTACAGGCCTGTCAGATATCCCCCCGACAGCCGAGTATAAGCGTGAAACGCCGATGATTCTAGCGCTTTTTATAGCGTCAACTACCGAAAGTAGATCGCTCTGGACTTTCGAGGCTCCACGAGCTTGCGCGTTTATTGCGTTATGTGCGTGTTATGTTGCCGGGGCACTTGTTTTCTCTTGCTCGTAATTCAGCTAACTCATCCACCGCACGCTCTTCTCGCGCTTGTTACGTTGCAGCTGTAATAAGCAACCCAGTGTCTGGCTCGTTGTATTAAATTGAAAAATTAATTACTTTTTATTTTCCCGATCGTTAATAAAAGCCGAGATGTTATCGAAATGCAAATAAGCCGTAAATGTCAATTAAAGGCGTAGAAACGTAGGAAAAGGTAAGAATGAGGAAAAAAGTGATTTTTATTTGGTAGGTGATAAGAAAAAGGCTCGGATTTAATGAATTTCTCATAGACTGAGAAGATCGAGAGAGCTATGAAAGCGGCAGGCCGGAACGATCGGTATACGAGAGAGCTGAACGGAAACACGAGATGCAAGGTGATAATGAATAAATGAGGAAAAGAGTTGGGAAGAGGGATGAAGAGAGGTGGGGGCAGGGGGGTAGAAGACGTCGAAGTTTACGTTTGGTCGTCGCGGGATTTACCTCGGGCTCTCTCTCTCTCTCTATTCGAGTGAGCCGTCCGCTTATCGGCACCTGTCACCTTCACCATTTTTATCTCTCTCGTCCCTCTCTTTCGTCATCGGCTACGGGCCCGCAGCAATTTCTCCAGCGACGACTACGACGTCCCTCTTTCTCTCTCTCTCCCGATGCTCCGTGCGGATGCACAACGACTGTGCGCACAGAAACACATAGTTACACAAGCGCGCGCTCACATGTATAGAGGCGTTGCGTGTCGACTACTATACGTGCCTTTGGCCGGTGTGAGAATTATTATCCTTCGATCTCTCTGTACCGGCAGAGCCGCCACAGGTTTCACTCGGCATAAAATTAACGAGCCTTCCAACAGCAAAGCCTAGCCCTGCTGCCAGAGGGAGGTGGGGTGGCGGGTGAGAGAGGTAGAAGTGTGCGAGAGAGCTGGGTTCAACCTAGATTATCGCTCATAAAGCAAGACCCCGCGCCACGACGAGGGGAGAAGACGGAAGTAAGAGAGTCAAGGAAGTGGCTGCTCGGAGGATCGAGAGGTGCTGCTTCGGCAATACTGGTCCCGGCGCTCCTTTTCGCCTTTTACGCCCTTTCCTCGCGTGGTCCGCGTGCCCGGAGCAAAACAAAAAGAATCGGGCATTAAGGTGATAATTATCCGGCTGCGATGCCTTCGGGGGCCCTTTATGCACGTACGTACACTCGCACGCGTCGCCTGCGTGTGGCTCGCTTGGCTTTCCTCGGCTTTGCTTTCTCCTCCTCTTTTTCACCTCCTCCTCGCAACCGCGCCTTCGTCCAAACGCTCTATGGACCCCTTCACCTCCAGCAGCAGCAGCAGCTTCTCTTTTTTTTAAGGGGACTTCTTAATTAAGGTGAAACTCGCTAAAATTCCGTCTCAAATTTTTCAGCCGATTGCTTTCCAAGACTTTTTTCAACGAGGCCTTTATTCGACTCTCCTTCTTCTCCTTCGATTCAACTCTTACTGCTGCCGCGGCGTGCTTGGTCGGCGAGCTTTCTCCGTTCGTGGGAATGCGTTCTGAATTAAGTAACTTTTACCCGGCTGGACATTTCGTAATATCAAATTTGAAGGGATCCACTTTAATTTCTGATAAAACTCTTTTCTTTTTTGCTACATAAATCTCCACCTCTTTGATATGCTTTTACTTTTGTCAAAACGAGGTTAACGACCCGTTTACCCACTGCGACGCGCATCATTTCGTTCAAATATATAAATGAACATCGCATGTAAATTATTCGAATGTTTAGATATTTTATAATGTCTTAACTTTCATTTTTATTTTTATGTATTTAGTCTTTGAAATGATTTTGACTTTTACGTAACGCTGATTAACATTTTGAATGAAAATAACAAATATGCAACATCGGAATATTTCACGAGACCAATTATCATTTTTATTAAATTATCAATGGTGAAAAACAAACATTGAAAATGATTTACGACGCTTAGGAGCTTTGAAGTCTACACCTATAATTTTTGCATTATGCAAAATCCACAATACTTGAGGTAAAGCGAAGAGAACAATTTTATTTGTTTAATGGATACGCGCGTAAGCATAGAGAACAAAGAGTAACGCATGCATTCGCGCAAGGAAAACTGAGAAAGGAGAGAAATCACAAGGCACAAAATAAATGTTTGCACGAGCATATTACGAGAAAAAGGATATGAATTATCGGGGGAATTCCTGGTATAAGCGGGACCACCAAGTGGCCGCTCGAGAGCTGACCCCTGACCGGAGACCCCGCGAGCACACGCATCTCGCCAGGCTCGCGGACGCTTCCGCGTGCGCGCGCGGCTTAGCTGCACGTTGGAATGCCGGCGTCGGCGACTCCCGATGTCTCATCCCAGTGACCGGACGGCCGCCCTTCGACAATGGCACCGTGGATTCCCCGACGCTTCCTCGCTCACCCTGCTGACTAGATTAGAAGTCCGTTGGACTTTTCTCGGGGTTTCTATGATTTCCCAAAGATCGACTTCGACATCGATCGAGAAGCGACGTTTGCGATAGAATTCATATTGCCAAAGTCAGTCGATTATTGCGACTGCTAATGCGCAGAGTAGCGAACAAGTGTTAGGTTAGCTCGACGAGATAAATCGCTGAATACCTGTAGTATTTCTCCAGACTGTTTAATCGCTCGGTGATTGCATTGAGTTTGAGTAATTGTGAATAAAATCGATCCCTCGGCATATTCGCAGAGGGACGCAGAGAGGAGGAACAGCAGCCGAGTAAACTAGGCATTAATTCCGCGCGCAATCTCCGAGCAATTTATTATTTTGTTTTGAGATCGAAGATTTAATGCGAAATAAAGGCCAGCACTTTGCACTGTTCTCACACGTACGCAATAACACGGCTGGCGGGGAGTGTGCCGAGTTGTTGCTGTTTGCGCTGTGTTCGCTCACAAAAGCGTATTATCGCGGCGAAATAAATAAACGGCCTAAGCTGAAGCCGGCGCGCGTTGCGAAAGTAATGAGGTTATATAAGATAACGCAGAGTCCGCTATACGCGTGATCTGCGCGAGCGGCAACGAGCTCCAGCGCCGAGGCAATTTAATAAAGACATTCCGTATAAATCGGCGAATACGCGGGCTAAGCGCGTAGAGCAGAGCCTCTCTACAGTTGGCGGCGGTGCAAGCGATGGCAAAGGGCTAACGCCCTTGCGCAGCTTGTTTCGTACCGGTGGACCGGGCCAACAATAGCCCAGCTTCTACGGTCCACACACACACACACACATATCCGGGCTTGCGGATCTTAACGGTTCTCCGCGTGGCAGCAGCGCACCTCTCGCGTTCGGCGAGCCCTGTTTACCGAGCTACACATACCGGCCGCGTAAATGCGCGCGAGCCAATTACCTCCTCTTCCAGCTCCTCTCTCTCTCTCTCCTCTTCCTTTAGCTGCTGCTGCGTTGGCGCCGAGCCATATAAGATAATGGAGAATGCTGGCATAACGAGGACCGAGTTATGTGGCTATCTCTCGAACCGTGATTTGCAATTGAGATTTTCTTATCTTCGCCCGGCCCTTTCACAATGGCGATACCACTGTCCCCGGGATCCCCACTTTTCTTCCGAGCATCCCTAGTCGAGATTTTTGGCGATATGCGCTTGCTAGGATGGAGAAAGAAAAAGCATAGTATGTCGGCAGGAGAGATCGAGGGCTATAGTCTCTGATCTGATCGGTAGGTCTGAAGAAATCGCCGGGTATATAGTCCAGCGGCCCCGTAAGTGCCAATCTCTCTCTCTCACGTGGCGGAAATCCCGAATTAATTCGCAGGCTCGCGCGCTGCGGACAAATTGCAGTAACAGCAGTAGCGGCTGGAGGCAGCTCGCCCGGCTAACGAGTGCTACGTCCACACTTTCGCTCTTGCAGACTTTCTTTGACTTCCTGCGCCGCGCCGCGAGAGCCGCTTTAATCGCTCTACAACTCGCACTCGTACATTACAGCCCGCACCCCCTCCTCACCGTCTCCCGGCGCCACGACTGCCTCCGCGGCTCAACGGTTTTCTAAATTCGCGCGGAGCTGGAGTATACCCAGCTCTCTCAACGGTTTTTACGCGACAGCGCAGTTAAGCAGCGGCTGCCGGAGTTGGCGATTAAGAACATGCGAGATTCCGTTAATTGGCCAGGGAAAAGTGCCGCTTATGCCGATTAGCCGCTCTGCTATCCTTCCTCCGGCGTTCAGTCTCTTCCTCTGCTCTGATCTCTGCGCAAAATTCATACTACCTCTTCTTTGCGGCTTACAGCTCGTATTTCCCACTTTGCGGCGAAATTAAGCCGGCTACTTGGGCAGTTCCCTCCTCTCACCTCCTCTCTCACGTATTATGACGCAATAAGTGCTGTTACAGCCCGCTTGAGTAGTATTCGCTTATTGGCCAGCTGACTGATTTGTATGTTCAATAAAGTATGCGCTTCCGCGTAAAAGTCCCGGGAAGATATTAATTTTGGCTCGGCTGTATCTGATCGGAGTCCGGAGTTATTGGCTCTCCGGGCTCGTTGCGCAACAGCGAGCGCCGGCCTCGAGCGGGAAAATTATAGAAAAACCATCAGCCCGCTAAAGTATATAAATTAGCTCTGCCTCTCGCGTATAAATCCGAAAATGTATGGGTGAGGCGGGATAAGGGGGAGAGGGTAACATTCAATTGCAAAACTGGCAATGGTCGAGAGGGGCGCGGAAATATCAGGCGCGGCGGCGTCGTGTACGCGCGTGTATGTACGAGCATACGCACGTATCGGGTTTCCTCGCTGGAGCCGAGCGCGGGCTGGGCGTAGTTACGAAAGCGCAGCAGCCCGGTAATCCGTCTGTTAAGCGCGTGTGCTGGGCAAAAAGAGATCTGCTGCCGGCTGCTACACGACGACGAGCCGATGAATGGACCCGCTGTGTAAGTAGAATTCCTCACCTCTCGCCGCTTCTTGTACTCTCTCTCGCGTTCACGCCAGCGCTGTACAGCTGCGTATTACGAGCACAAGACGTAGCTATATGCGCACGCAGTCGGGCGTGTAGGGCTCGAGAGACGAATAAGTACTTGAGAGAGAAATTCTCTCTCTTCTATGCGCCGACAATTTTGTCTTTTTTCATCGCGAGACCTTTTTTTCCGCTGACGTTGACGCGCCGAGCCGCCGCAGGGAGGAATATCGTTTCGGAGAGCAGGAAGCATATAAAAGGGAAGCGGAGCAGAAGAAGGAGGAATCACAACGGGCCGTTACACTGGCATTACTGCTGTGTGTTGCAGCAGCAGCAGCAGGAGTAGCAGGCTCGCTTTGTTGCCGATCTCGACCTTCTTTTCTTCGGCTCGCTTTTTTCGATTGGCCACATCTACACGACCGAGTGGGCCCAGTCCCGCGCCATAGTTGGACCAGAGAACGCGTGACGTCGCCGGCCAGTGGCGAGTAGTCAAGCGGAGACTCGCGAGTCTCGCTCTCTGCAGCCAGAGAAAGAAAAAGAAAGAGTAAGGGGGAGAAAGAGAGAGACAGCCTAATTTGGACGAAAGGTGAACTAAGCGAATGTTTGACATTTTGTTTCGTCACGGGGGCTCCCTGGCTCCGGGCCTGCGCCTGCGCGCTTTTAATGCCTCGATGACTGTTGTTTTCTTCCTTCGTCATTTTTTACGTTGACGATGATGATGACGACGATGATGCTGCTGGCAGTAAAACGGGCATGTGGGAGCCTACTCCCTCCTACCGCGTGCTGCTTCTCTTAATTGACTTTTTTTTTGCGAGGCCCGGGAGAGCGCGCGCGCCTCCTCGAGGCCCTCTACTCCTCGGCCATCGCCATCTCTCCGATTTTCACGACTCCGGCACACGGGACCCTCTTTTTGTTTATTTACTTTAGCCCCCGTGTTTGGGACGCTTTTACGAGCGGCTACTGCTACGGGCGCCCCCGCCCCCCGTCGCAGGGACCAGGCCGTAAAAAGACGGAGAACTAATTATTTGAAAATGCTTATTCACATCGCGATGTATGGCTGTTCTCGTTCACGCGCATTACCGGTTTTATATAACATTACCCCGGCAAATTGACGGTATAAAAAATAAAATACCCGATTTTATAATATACGCATACGTATGTATGTGTATACGGTTGTGTACAGAGCAGTCGGATGCTGCTGTTTTATCCGAGCGCAAATTGCATTTTAAGTAGATATAATCACGTAAAGTTATTATACGCATCCGTACGGGCGGCGGTGCAATGGCGCGGGCAAAAATGTGTCTAATAATAATCGGGGCTAAATTATAAATACACGCGAGCCGATGGCTGTGGCGAGAGCGAGAGCGAAAGGCTCAAACGAAGGCAAAAGTAGCGTGCGCGTCAATGAAGAAGACAAGCAAGCAAGCGCGAGGGGGGGGGGGCACGTGTACAGAGAGAGAGCGAGAGGAAGCGAGAGGGGCGGGCGCGCATAGCCTCTGGCTGAAATGACGGCTAAAATCACCAAGTCCGGGAGAGGCGACGGGGCTAGCTGGGCGCTTATCCCCCGGTGGCCGGGAGAGATAGATCGCGTGCGTGTGCGCGGCGTGCATCGGCGCGCGAATCGATGCCGCTCTCTGTGCACGCGTGCTCAGCAGCGCCGGACGCAGGAGGAGAGAGAAAAGCCGGCTGCGCGCACGGGCCCTGACTCACCGACCAGTCTCCCCACCCCCCTCCCCGTAACCCGCCTCTTTTTCTCGGCTTTATCGCCGCGAGCGCTTCCTCGGCTCTTCCTCCTCGTCCCCCTCGTCGTTGTCGTCGTCCTCCCGGACTTACCTCCCTTTGCTTCTCCCCCGGCATCGAGTATAGTCGCTCGAGCGCGCGGCCGCTGTCGCTTCCACTCGCATCGACGCCCCGCCGCCACCGCCGCAGTGCGCATTTTCGTACGCGCAAAAAAGACTACGTGGGCGAAATTCCTGAGGTGGGCATCGCAGAACGCATTACGCCGGGGACGCGTGATTGACCATATCGGCCCTCTGCTTTACCCGGCCCATCCCCCTCCTCCGCCGCCTTCTTTCTCTCGCGCCCCCTCGCCGCGTTTCTTTCTCTCCGCCCGCTCTTCTGCGCACCTTCTGCACCTTTCTTCAATCTCTTGCGAAAACAGTCGGGCGTATTTAACGTTTTTTAGGAGCCCATTGTTCTTTTAACGATGGCCCAAGCCATTCGGCCTGATGATCCCTGCAATATTATGTAAATGGCATGCATTATAGGTGTCGTATAAACATTGCCTTCTTTTTTACCCATACCCAGCACTAACGGCTTCTCTGCGCAAACAAGTCAGGCTAATTTTTGTTTGGGTTCCCTTTAAAATCTTCTTTCTTATCACGATGTTGTTAAATAAATAAATAAATTTTTATCCCAAGCGCTGAATTTACGAAAATCCGCAAGGTCGATTTTTTCGGTCGAAGAGTACAGTTCGACAGGCTCGTTTGATTTTAATTAAGATCACAGAGCAAGCATAAATATTTAAACAATAGCCTCGGGTAGAGAGGCAGTAGCTCTGAAAAGGGGCTGATCTTTACCGGCAGGCGTGTTAATGTTCGCGCCGTTAACTGCCGACGAGAGGCTCTCCCGAGCAAACTGCTATACGAATTCAATTTTCCTGCGGCGGCCGCAAGTAGCTTGCTCGCGGAGGTATAGGCTGCATTACGAGTCGCACGTGTGCGATTCGCTTAATACGACAGGCCGCCCTGGCAGAGCCGCTCAACCCGCAACAAGGCCAGGCTTGCAATTTTCCGAGAAATTTATTTTCAGAATTTCCAAGAGGAAAATCGGGCGCGGCCAGTGCGCCAATTGCGGCTCTCGCGCCCGGCCGTATGGTAAAATTGAAAGTAATTGCAGGACGCAACGATCCAGCCTCGGTCAAATGATCATTGATTAATCTGTTGCAATAACGCCCGGCGCAGCTCGTTATTACCGATCATTGCTCGAGGTGCAGCGGCTTTGTAAAGAATAATCCAGCATTTCTGCGCGATCTCTATACCGCAATCTCTGTATATGCGTGCCTCTGTGTCCGTGTGTGTACGTCGAGGCCTGAAATTGCAGTCGGGCCGAATATATCGAGGGGAGTAGGCGCAGCCGCGGAAAAAGCCGGACGGGCCGATCTCTCTTTCTCATCGCCAGTGGCGCGGAAGAGCGGGGGGGGGGGCAGGAGGGCATAGCTGGGCTTGACGCGCGCGGCCAACGATTACCGGGAGAGGCGAAAGTAAGCTCTCGGTGTCCCGGGGAGAGTATCCTCGTGGCTGCTCGTTCCCTCGCTCTTGCCGGCTCTCGGTGCCCGGGGGCGACGTCATTACCACCTTATGGCCGCGGACGACGCGCGTCCGCGAGAACCGCCCAGGCTTCCTCGCCTCTACCGGTATATACAAAGCTACGCTACACGAGACCAAGAGGAGAAAGCACCGGGCCGGCACCTCCTTCTCTTCGTGATTTTCATCTTCGCGCGGCACATTCGCTCTTTTTCACCAAGATTCGCTTGGCTCTCTCTCACACGTATACGCCAGACCGGCGCTTACTCAAACAGCGATGAATTAACGAGCTCGTAAATAGCGGGAAGTCTTGGCTTGGATCATCGTCGCCCCGGCATCGGGAACACTTTTTCAGGCAGGCCGCGAGACTTGCAGGTGCAGTAGGGCAAATTTCACGCTTTCCGCTGAGAAAATGGCATTTTTACGACAGCAGGTTATAGTAGCTGCCGGCTTGACAGTTCATTTGTTATTGTAAGCAAAGAGAGTGGCCTCTCCGGCTTTGTTGTATGGAAATAGCCGGGGAAATAATGCCGATGGGCGAATTATTCGGCTTTGCTTTCTAGATTATTTACATTGTGGGAATTCGCAACGAGGTGAAAACAGCTCTGGTCGGTCTGCAGCCTACGGCTGACGATCATTGAAAAATTCAATTTCTAAAACGGCGGACAATAAATTTATTAAATCTCCTGGCGAAATAATAATAATGATAATATACTCGGAGAAAAGCCAGGCCGCGAAAGAACAATGTAATATTACAGAAAAAAAGCAACCAGGGCTGCGGTCTCGAGCTAAAGACCGACGAGCGTATACGAATAATTCCGAGATTAAGGGAGCTTTGGAGAGGAAAACAATGCAGGTAACCACAAGTGGGCAAAAATACACGGCAGCGGCGACTCTGGTGTTGGGAGTCGGGGTGTTGAAGGAAAAAGTTACACGTGATCGGAAATAATGAAAGTAGATAGCGGGAGCCTGGAGAAAGGCGTGTGTTAATTCAATATGACTGGAGCGGACTGGCTGCTCCGCGGAGTATACGCGCAAGTGTCGGGGGTAAAAATATAAATTCAATGGGCCGGCGTAAATCGAATGGAGATGTAATTGAAATGGGGGCCCCTTTCGTGCCGAGAGCGATTAAAAATGCCGCGCGTGCGCGCACACACCCATGCATAAGCGGAAATAACGATTGGCCGGGTCGCTCTGTAGCAGCGGCAATTTCTAATTGCTCCAAATCCCGATTCAGTCCGTGGCTTGACAAAGCCGGAGAAATCCGCCGACGCATAATTTACGTCGGCCGAAGAAAAGAGCGGACTCTTTGAGCGGAAGCCAGGACAAGAGGGGGGGGGGTCGGGGGAAGCAATTTTAGCCGGCAAATAGTTTCTCTCGGGGCTCGGGCGGTCAAAAATCGGCCGACACACACGAGCAGCGAATGACAACGCTCGCTGGAGTGGGCACATTCAAAAGTCACACTCGATGGCGTCGATGGGTCAGGGCGGTATGCCGGCAGCGGCGGCTGTGGGCTACGATAAGCCAGGGAAAGCCGGGCGAGCGGTAGGCCATGCGACGGCGGCGGCGGCGTTCTCTGCTGCCGGCCGCGGCTGATAACGCAGCTTAGAACGCTCGGCGCTGGGATATCGGCAAGTGCGATCTTGTCGCAGCGATCTTGCGCGGCGATAAGCATCGACTAATCGCGACTGCCGGAGATTTATGCCAGAGATCGGGCGGAGATAGGGATCGCCGGGCGATGCTTAACGACCGCCACCCGCCGCCACCGCCTCTCCCGACGATTGTCCGGCAATTCTCCCTGCTCGCATTGCGGTATTTCGGCCGAAGAAAACTGAAAAGCCCCGCGTACAACCTACTTTTCCGCGGCACACGGAATATCTATAACGCAGCGGCAGCTGCAGCTTGGAATGTGGGCTAGTCGTGTAAAAACGCGCAGCTCGCCCTAGTCCTAGCCATAAGCTTGCCCCGCTCGCGAGATGTGTGTGCGTTCCAGGGGCGAGCAGATCGGCAAGCTCCTCGAGAAAGGATAATTATAGAGGCCGGTTTTACGCGGCCGGGGCCCCGCGAGAGCTTAATGCCAGTGGGGAGCAGCGCGTGTGGTTTATCGGCCGACTGGAAAAGTCACGGCTATTGACCGTTATAATGAGATAAAAGCCGGAGAAAGGCGGCGCATTTTTACTCGTCGCCCGGCGAAATTCGCCCGCCGCAAGTGGTCGCTCATGCGGGGCGACATTGTATAATATGCCCCCGCGGCTCTTCCGCCGCGGAGGCAGCCCAACAATGCCAATAACGTCGTTAAACTCCCGCTGCGGGATACATTTTAAATTTAACAACAATGGCAGAACTATGACAGCAGCAGTAGCGGTGGGCAAGTAGGGGGCCGGCGTCGCGAGGAGAAACCGGCCCTGAGCAGAGGGTGCCAGTTTAGTCGGAGCGAGCGGAGGAAACGAGATCGGCCCGAGGAAAACGTTAGTGGAACTACAGGCTGGCGGCCAGTGCGCGTCTCGCACGCGGTGAAAGCCTATAGGTAATTCTGATTTACGGACTGGTACACTAGTACACGGTCGCGGCGATTGCACTCCTGCTGTAACTATAGCGCCGCTGTGCTTCGTAAGGGTGTCGAACAATTGTTCGGCTGGTATACTCTGCAGATTTAAGCTACTTCCCTGCCGCTCCTCGGCTAGCTCAAGCTATTTCAAGCTTTCATTAACGGTTGCTTTTCCTGCGTGACTTTTTGACTCTTATCTCATGAACTTGTGCGTCGACCTTACAGTACAACCCTCTACTAATTTTTAATAATAATCGGAATCGATTGCCGCAATGTGCGTTTATCCGAATTGATAAACTTTTACGGCGCTAATGAAAAGTATTAATCCAAAGAAAGTATATTAGTCGGGCAGAGAGATAAAAAAAGATGCGGAAGGTAGAAGTGAGTGTGTTACGTAGAAAGTCGGGATCTGGCGTGTAAAAACATAAATTCATTTTTCACGGCGGCATATCGGTTAATCCTCTCGGCGCGTAATGCGTGTCGATGCCGGTACGCCTCAGAGACATATAACGTGCAACCGAATACGTTGGGCCCTGCAGGGGAGAGTGTGCGGGCCAGCCGCTTTCACACACAATGCAATCAAAATGCAATCAGCAGGCCGCCGGCCAGGCAAAGCGGCCCGATGAAGAAGAAGTAGGCGCGGAAGCGGTCCAAGCGGCCGCCGCTTAATGGCACGTCCGTGGCGAGGCTCGCGATTAGCGCCAACTCTGCGCGTATACCTACCGATCCGATTGGATAACCTGGAAAGTCCTCGCGGTGTCCGAATAAGCGTCGCTCTCGCATCTTGGGAGCGGGCAATTTCCATTCGGCGGCGGCGAACAAATCATAGTGGCCGCGGCGCAATCGATCTCCCGGGATACGGCTGACGCGAGCCTGACGCTAGTCGGCGCGAGAAATCTCGTTAAGCGAAATGTCCGCGAGCGGTAATGACCACAGCGGAGCCTAGGCTGAATAACCGAGAGGCATCGCTGGAGCTTTGATAGCCTCCATCCTCCGGCTTTATTAACTCCTGACACGGAAATAGCTTTGTCTCTTTCTCCTCGAGGAGCGCACGCGAGCGGCGCGTTCTCTCCCTCTCGAGTGACACGTTAATCAGCAAGGCACTATTTTTCCAAAAAAGTGCCTCGGCTATGCGGCCCACAGTTGTGTCGCTTTACTCATTTTGAGCCGTCGAGCGACCGCTAACACGACACGTCTCCTCCGAACCCTCCTCACAATTTGCATCTCCGGGTTTGCAGGTATCCCTATTTTTGCAGCGCAACCGACAAGCCGTTAAATTTTTGGCAAGATGACAAACTGCCACCGGGACGCAAGGAAGCCCGAAATTAATGCACATTCCGCTCCTTACAGCCGCTGGCTTCGCTCATAATAACACAGTTGAGGCTCGGCGCGACGTGCAGCCGTGTAGTCTACACCGCCGCGGATTACCAGAGCCCGGGCCCCGCTAAACAAAGCTCGTGGTCCTGTGCTGCAAGTCATCTCGACGTGGCCCGGCAATCTATCCGGGAGAATTTATTGCCGAAACGCGCGGGCAAAAGTCCGAAAGTGCCGTAGCCGTATGCGCGTTGTCGGTGGCCGGTTGAGTAAGGGTTAAAGTCGACCGGGCGACGGAAATTCCCGCTACGGCATGTAACGGTAGTGCGGACTCGTCAATAATAATCGCGAGACGCGCGCGGCACAGAGTCTCTCCCCGTCTCGCGCACGCACGAGCGAGCGATGGGGGCTCCTCGTCGTGGATCGCTAACAATTTCGCGCGGCGCAGATAATCCACACAATGCGGCAATACATCATCGACGCGGCGGACGGCCGGCCGGGCAAAAAAGCCCGCTGAATGAGCAGCCGCGGAGAGAGAGAGAGAGAGCTTCTCTCAGCGATAGAGACGTGTCCGGCGTGGGCCGAGGCGAGCTATACACACAGCAGCGGCAGCCGCAACGAGAGACGATCATGCCTCGGCGTGGAAGAAAACGAAGCGGAGGAAGGACGCCGGGGTAGATCAGCGATATTGTTAATAACAATCTCGGCGGCGCATCTGACGGAGGGGAATCCGAAAGAAGTGCGCGCGCGACCGGGGGGTGCCGGCGTGTGCGCGTGCTAACGGAGTTGGACCGGTACCGCTACGAGTCTCTCGCGCATACCGATATAAATCTGCGAGCGGCCTCCCTCCCCTCGCCACGAGAGCTTTCTGAACGAACTCGGCGGCTGCTGCGTGCACCGGCAAGCAACACCGGTTGCACAGACTCAATAGCCTCCCCTTCCACCGCGAAGCAAACTCATTCCATCCGTCCTCCCCCACACTTTGTTCTTCGCGTGAAATATTTATTGTTAATCGAGCACTGCGCCTCCAGTGCTGTATGGCCCGGCGGACAAGCATCGCGTTGGTCGTTATTGCACTCGTCTCAATAACCGGCCGGTTTGCATGTCGCCGGAAAGCCACGGGCAGAGAGGACGTTAGCTTATTGTCGCTGGAGAGCTAGCCTCGGACGGACTTTTCTCTTTCTGTCGGTGACGTCACTGCCGTTGGAGTAGCATCGATTGCCAGGGCCGATATCGCGTCGAGAGTCGTCTGAATTAATGTAAATAACGTGTTCGGAGCGGACGCGGCCGGGCAAAAGAGAAATAAAGAAAGAAAAAGAAATAAGATCGGAGTAGGAATCGCGATAGCTCGGAAATGAGTGAAAAGCGCCGGCGAAATAACTCGGGCTTTTTGCCGGCGAGCAGCAGAGGGGGAGGGCGGAGGGAAAGAAAGCCAGAGTCGTATCCCGCGCGCTCTGGCATTATCCAACTTTGCCATTAAATAAAATAAGAAAAGACTAATCAATGCGCTGGCGAAGCTGCCGCTGACGTGCGCGCGCGCGGCTGGAGCCGGTATAAATGGAGGCGACTGCCGGCGAGAGCGCGAAAAGGCAGGAGCAACGGCGCAAGGGACCCGGGGGAGGGGGGAGGCAAGCACGCGCCGCCGCGCGGCACACAGATAAGCAAAATACCGGCCTATCTCGGCTTGGAGGCTTATCGCCCACGGCAGAAGTGGATCGGAATGAAAATTGGGATTGGAAAAGTCAGTACGGGGCCCTCGCGAAACACCGAGATACAGAGAGAAGGAGAGCGCGGCTTATACGTATCTGTGCATGTGCGAGTTTGTGTCTGCAGAAGGGCAGGAGAGTCTCCGCGCCGGAAGTCACGGAGCGAACGCCTTCGAATCATCACACATAAATAATACGAGATAGCCGAGCTCGATAGCCGTCGGCCACACGAGAGAGAAGCCACCGCGGCCGTGCTGCTGCATAAATCGGGCCGCGAGTGCCGCGCAAGGATGAGCCGGGCAGCAGCGGAGCCCGCCGGGGGAATCGGGAAAGGATGAATAAAATCTGGGCCTTGCCCCTTCCATCTCTCGCTCCGGCAGATAAAGCACTTACATGCGCGTGGGACGAGCGTTTCTTTGAGTGTCCCCCCCCCTGGCCCCCGGCCACATCTGCGCTCGGATGATTCTCTTTTCTGCCCCGTTCGATCTGCCTCCACCTTCGACTTTGCTCTCTCCCTCCCCTTGCCTTGGTCTTCGGGTTTCGGATCCTCGTTGGGCAGAAATATACACGGACGATAAGTCAGATCGAATGCATTTGCAAATTCGCGCGCGTATGTGTTTATACACAGGGCCCCCGTAAGGCGTACATTCGCTTTAATTGCTTTTACACGTTTTGTTCGTCGAATTTCTTTTATTCCGACGATGACTCAATCATTTCTCGGCCGAGCCGTGTATCCTATTGCAGGCTTTTGATAAGCTTGACTAACGCCGCTACGTATACACGTCGCGTTGCACTCGCGGCCCGTGTATTTCCGAAGAAAGTGGTTCGAAGAAAGTGCTTTCGTCTCTGCGAAAAAAAGTCATAATATCTTTATCTTTTAGATAATGCGCCCATATAGACACATACACATCCATATACAGTAGTACACGGCATCAGCTTTTGATCAGATTCTACAAGTCTGTTTAGCATGTTCACGGGGAATTTTAGCCGGTGTACTTGCGGCTAATTCCATGAATATTCGACGAACAGTCGGCAAAGGTTTCGAGAATAAAAATGCTAGAAATAAATTTCATCTGTATCCAAATAATTTACAATTAAGAGCCGCTTTCTGCTCCATCGAGATACCCTATCTCGGCTCACACTCTCGCGCGAGCGCGCGAGAGAGACAATTCGCGTAAACGGTGCAGCAAAAAACTGCCGCTACTACGTGAAAGTAAAATCCAATTTCCTGTTTCACGGCCATTAGAAGAAAGCAAGGATAGGAGAGGAAAGGGGCAGAGGCAAGTAGGGAAATTATAGATTCATTACCCGCCAGACAACAAAGTGCCAAAGTCATTTGCAGCAGCGGCAGCGGCAGTAGAGAAATAACGTCTAGTCGAAAACAGCCAGCCATAAAAGTCGCCGGTTTTCACTTGATCACGCGGCCCGCACCGAGTCCAAGTAGATCTACACGTTGAACAAAGCACAAATTGCAGCCGGCAAGGCGCAATTTACAAAGCGGTTGGGAAAAAAAAGGAGGGGGGTAGTGCCGGATCATTGCGGAAATGGAGCCGCTGGGTATGCAGCACATGGGGGGAGGGGACACGGCACATTTTTCGGCCAGTGGAACAATTATACGGCGCACAATGCGTTATACGTATAAGTAGCGCGCGGGAGGCCGGGCAAGCTCGCTCCTCTTGCCCGATAACAGATATGGCTATCGGCCGTGCACCTTTTAAGGCGCGAGCCGCTTTGTTTGCCCGGAGCGGATATATATCGCTCGGTCGCTCTCGCACGGCAGCCGCGTGCGCGCCTTGAAATTTCAGCGGGAGCCTGCCGTCTGCACACGCGGCAAGGATAGGCATCGGCTGCGCTGCCGCTACCGCGGTTGGAAAAGCGGAGGCGCCGCTTTGAGGGAATAGGGGGCGTTTTGGTAAAAAACGGAATACATGCACTAGCCGCGCGGGTTCGCTCGATCGCGGACAAGACACCTGGTCGTTTATCAAGCTAATGAGCCGTGACGTCGGCGGCTGCAAGCAGGCTCCTGCTGCTCTCTCTCTCTCCCTCGAGAAAGAACAGAGAGAAAGGTCAAGCCGCGCCGCCGAGAGCTCGCTGTATAATATAAGCTTTTCACTTTTCACCACAGGCCATACTCGATCGGACGGTTCTGCTACGCTCAATCAATAAGCGCTTTCGAAAGTTCAAGAGCGCCAGTTTCGCCCCGAGCGGTCAGGCGAGAAGCGGCACGACTACCGCCTCCTCCCCCTGCTCGCCTCTTCGTCTACTCGCTACTGTGTGTATTCTGTTACTCGATACGGCTAAGCTTCTAATTGAATTTTTTCTCTCTCCGGATCAAAAGACTGCTTCTTTATAACTGGCCCAACGGCCGCCCGGCAAATACATTATCCCGCACGGGGAGAGATTTCGCGCGCAGACCGATGTCTTAATTAATTCGAATTTAATCTCGCGGTTTTCGCATCGATCAGCCGGCACACAACCGACGCATTTTTAACTCATTCAGCTTGATTTCGTACTTTCGCGTAGTTTGCCTTTGGCAATTCTCATTCCAGCCAATGAATTTCAACCAGTAATTACAATACTCGTAATGAAAATAATAACAACAATGAGATAAGGCTGCGTGAGATTTTCCGGGCGTCTGAATTCCCTTTAGCAGAGGCTTCATTTCTCATGGGTTCGTTCTCGTTGGGATCGACGCGCGAGAGTCGGGCTAGCGGTGTGCTTTCTCCTTCGGGGAATGAGCTACCTGCAGATCGGTGTACACCGAGACTCTCTCGCCACGTAGGCTCTTGATTTTTTGTTAAACTCTCGCTGGGCTGCATTCGATCCGGCAGAGCAGTATGAGCAGCAACTCACGAGCCGTCGTAGTCGGATACAAAAATGACGAGGCACTACCACGGCTCTAGAGAGCTGGATGTGGGGTTAAGGATGCAGAGGATCATAAAGCTTGCGCCGAACAATTTATTGCTTCGAGAGTTTAGGCAAGAGGCTAAATTTACAATTGATTCGCTAGGCTGTAACCTGGCCACTTTACGCTTCGCAATGTCTTGTGCATGCAGCCAAGAGCTCACGATGAGAGCATCGTAGTAAAAGCTCGAAAAGCGACGCTAATCGCGCGTTAAGTCTGCGGCGAGAGCTAGCCGTAAAAGTCCCGTCAAGTTGCGAGCGACGGTTAAAAGGCAAAGTTGCGTCGAAGAAAGTACACATTGACCGTGGGCCGCTCGATTGGTCCTGGTTTTCTATTTGCCTCGCATCGGCGCTCCAGTGTTTAGCAATCGACCACTGGCGATATCGGCGTATGCGCGGACGCATCGGGCCTGCGCCCTTGAGTGCCGCGGGGCCCGAGCGCTCGGGCCACACGCGCGCGAAAAGCAGCGAGGAGGCGGGGGGGATCCGCAGCTGGGCCTGGCGTGATCGATCGGCTACGCTTCGGCCCGCGGCGACCGCGAGACCTCGATTTCCCGCCGACCGGGGCGAAAGCGGCCGTGTATGCGCGCGTACGGTGCGCCGGCCGTTTTCGCGACGTGTGCAGTCGGGCAGGCAGGAGGAGGAGGAGGAGGCGAGGGGAGTGGCCCCTGCGCTTTCCCGCGCGGCGATGCAGCAGCTCGCCGGGCTCGTCGGCCGCGCCAGACTGCTTGGCTGCGCTCTCCAGAGAGCTGGCTCGGTGGGCCGCCTCCAACAGCGCCCCCGGCTAGAGAGCGGCCGCCGCGCGGCCTGTGTGACAGTGAAAGTACGACGCTGCCACGCACACGTGCGATATCGCCTCCGGGCGCTGCTCTCTCTCTCTCGAGAGAGAGAGCCCGATCCCGGCTCTTTCCTCACCGCCAGCCGGCTAAGCCTTCCTCTCCAGCTGCCGCTTCTGCCGCCTCTTTTGGCCTCATATCTCGCCCCGAGATTGCAATTTATTTTGGTCCCCGCGAAAGTCCATACTAAACTAAGTCCGGACCTGTGCCGCCGTCGCCGCCTCCCCCGAGAAAGCTTTATAACGCTCGTATAAATTTCTGTGCCAACAGAAGAATTATACACATGAAACTCTGTCTCGCTGCTGCTGTTGGGATGCAACCAGCTCTCGTCAGCAGGACGCGCTCGGAATATTCTTTTTCTCGCTCCTACTAAGTTCGCGTCGGGTGGGCGGGGGGGGGGGGGCTGTACTTTGTACTTGCCGATTTATCGCGCTCTCTTTCTCTCGCTCCTGTGCCTCTCCTCCCGCCGGGATTGCGAATTATTTATCCTCGGCGGCCGATCACAATCGCTCCCGGGCCTAATGAAGCGAAACGTATTTCAATTAAAAATTTTGCGCTTAACTAGCGGCAATATGAATTTTATGTGCGTGCTGAATTGCCCGGTTAAAAATGCCTGCAATAAAACTCAATTTTCATGACGTATTTCGAAGTTGCAGGAGCTGCTGCGCTGGCACGTGCACGTATAAACATTTCGAATGGCGAAAGATTAAAAAGAGGCAGATCGAAAGAGGGGCAGGGGAGAAAAGAAATGGCCGCTATACGAAACGAGTTTACACTTACTTCAAATTCATTTGATCTGCCTGGCCATAATATTTTTATTGATTTTGCAACATGAAAATGCAGATTCAAACGGGGAGATCGCATTAACTGCCCGGGCTCGCTCGCTCTCTCGCTCATATTTTGCTGTTTATTACAATGAAGGTGGGGATAAAAGTGGTAATGGGAAAGATATCGCGGCAGATTATCGAATTTCTATTAGGCAAGCCTCCAAGTGGCCACTTAGATCCACAGCCCTCGGCCAAGACACGCGCGCGGCATTCTTTCCCAGAGGCTACCGCCGCCTCTGGCAGGGGGAGTGTGCGATTGCGAGAACGAGGGGGGAGAGAGCCGTAGAGCTCGGTAATAGATCGCGTAGGAGAGCAGCGGCCCCCTACTCCAATGGCGATTCAGCTCTCGGCGAGCTTCAAGTTTTACGATCGGTCGCGCGCCCCTGGAAAATCTTTTATTCATGCCGTTCGCAGCTTCCTTTTTTAATTATCCGCATAATGTGCCGGGATAGGCCAGCCGCGAGAGACTGACTAGCCGGGCGTTGGCTTCGATCTTGCCCTCCGCAGCAGATCCTCCTTCTTCTTCTCTCTCTTCTAGCTCGCTGCTGTCCGCGCACCGGCCACCGGCAACTCGTTGCTGATTTTCCCGTTTCTCAGAAAGCTCCAAGCCAAAGACGGTACATAAAACATGTCTTTCTTGTACTTGTCGCTTGACTGGAACTATTACCGATCGCTTCACATAATTCATGATAAAAATCAGGGCCCGATCGCACTATTTTCTAGAGAAATCGATCCTTAATCCAATATACTTATTTACACAGGATACTTATTTTTCAAGTAACAACAACTTTTCACCTCTTTTTTTTACTTCCAATAATCTTCATTTTTGCTTCACGCGGAATATTGACGATTCGATTAACGGCAAATTAGAAGATGATCAACGATGTATTAATGAAGTCGATAACTCTCGTGCCAGTCAAGTCGAGTGAAAACGAAAGGAAACGCTCGTCGTGAAGGAGAAGGCACATAAAGACTCGATTATGATTTTTCCTCGAGCATCATCCTCTTGGGCCCACGCAGGAAAGCGTGCACAAATCACCGAGCAATCAAGCCGAGCTTTTAAGGTGCTTGGGCAAAAGTATCGAGCCTAGCTTAAAAAGATCAATTTACGAACTTTCCAGCAAGCCCACCTGGCTGGGATATCTCTCCGGAGAGCTCTTGGATTTCATGAATAGAAATTCGCGGCGCGAAGCTGTGCATCGAAATGGAAAGCGACGAGGGGGAACGGGAGGAGGTAGTTTTTGCCATTAGTCGCGCAGGCGACTGGCCCAGGCGGCCCGGTAAATTGGCATCGGGGAGGATCGAGTGCCCGCCGGACAAATGGTCGGCGGGTCACTTTCTCGCGGCGGCTCCTCTCCCGCGCGCATATATCCTTGCCACAGACGCGAATCGCGCCCGGCTCGGATCGTCGATTTCTAATTCGCGCGCCGGCCATGTGATACGCACTACCCGTATACACAGAGGCTCAATAACCCGCTTGCGTCCTCTCATAATTCATCGATGCATTTCAGCCGGCCTTTTTTTCCCATTCGGCAACCTACTCTCGCTGCTCTTCCTCCTCTTCCTTTCCTTCTTTTTCTCCGTGCTGCTGGCGATTCGTGAGCTGTCCCCCCCCCTGCACCGCAGCTCAACCGCTTGGACGCGGCGTCGCTGCTTTCGGTTTCGCGCGATACATATAGAAAGTCGATGCGAGAGCCCGAGAAGGCCTCGGCAGATTTATCGGCTCGGCCTGGCGTGGGCTTTGCTTATTTTTGCGCGAGAGAGCTACCAGCAATAAGAGCCCGGGCCCTGGCCCTATAGCCGATATTGCTCCGGTATGGCGCTCGTTTATTTACCGAATATTTTCGGCCTACGTGCTTGTGCGTCAGACTTTGCGTCGACTTGCCTGTACTGCGGTGGGGATAAGAGACTGGCACATCGGGCGATTTTGCTCTATAAAACGCACGAGCCAGCTCGAATTGCTGTTTATGCAATGAAAACGTTTACGAGCGAGCTATTAAGCGAGAGCGAGCAATTTGGGAGTTTCTTAAAAATTTAGCTCATAATTTTCAACTGTACGTGCCGCGCGAGTTGTTAAATATATATTAACGAGCTTAAACACTTCAACCTAATTTGTGCGATATAAACAAGCTTTATTTGAACAAAGCACGACGTAATTCAATTGTTGGAACCGACTAGCTAAATTATTTAGCCAATAGACGTGCGTTACGAATTCTCGAAATTTCAATAGTATTTTTACGATGAAAATGTAATAAATTGTCGCTCATGCAAAACTGGTCCTATTAAAATGTATTGAAAACTTGTTTTTATTTTGGCAATTATAAAATAGGTTTTCCCTCCGGCTCTAAAATGCATGCTCAGCGCGTACTCCAGCGAAATCGTGTCGAGCTCGTGCGCCGCTGCACTTGCCAAGCGTCAGGCCGCTGGAGCGTTGGCACGTCGTGCGTGCGAGGATCGTGACGTCCGGCCTCACCCTTCTGTAAGCCCAGCGCAGTAAACACAATAGCAAGCGAGCCTCTTTACCGATCAACTTTGACGCCGACACGTTCGTCAACAAAGCCGAGCACGCAACTTCCATCGATCTCTTTTCTTTTTCGTAATGCTTGCAAAAACGCGTGCCGGCGCCATGATGACGAAAAAAGTAACTTATGACCTAACATTCAGACACAGTCACTTGAGTATACAGTGTTGTTGAGCTTGGATGTCCGGATTGGGTATTTTTCAAGGAGTGAGAGAAGCTTTGGTCTAATTACAATAGAACAAAGGCCTAAAGTTATCAGGCTTATGCATTTATGCTCAAAGGCCATTCTAGTCAATTTTCAGTGACGGATAGCGCGAGGACAGCTCGGAGCTCGGCATTACAGATGAGCTGCGAGTCATGGTGGGAAGCGCGCGAGGAGACGAAAGGGGGGGGGGTATAAGGAAAAAGGCGTGCGGCGAGCAGAGGGAAAAGAGACATCGGCTGGCGAGGCGGGCGCGCGCAGGTTGAATAAAATGCGCCGTAATTGGCATTCACGCGAGCGCAGCCTCGGCAGCAGCCGCATAAGCCCACGTACTTAGGCCGCGCGAATAAGCATATAATCTATGATCCGCGAGGCGACACGTGTAAAGCATAGACGTGCCGGGAATCCAGCCTCGAGAGCCCCATCGCTGCACTACAACTACTACTACCACTACGAGCAGTAGTGTTGCTCGTTTATACATGCGTAGAGGTGCTGTATGTAATGGAGAAGGCCGAGAGAGTTTCTCCAGCTGCAATAATCGGACTTTCGTTCGCGCTTTATTGGCTCGGTGCGCGAGTCCCACATTCATCGGCGTAAAAAGCATCGCGCGCGCCTGTACAGTCGGCATACATTCCCGCAGATTGGCGAATTTCCTTTGCGACGAGCTAGTCGACGCTGCCAGAGAGCGGATATTGGCTCCGCGGAGAGAAGGCCAGTCGCTAGTATTACGTATGCATGGAAAAGAAGCTCGCAGAGACACATGCGCGCGCGCTCGAGCGAAAGGCAATTACGCAAAAGTCGGGTTCGCGTCGCCACCGCCTCCGCCCATAAGCTATAACGATGACGCGCATAATACGCGTCAACGCGTCAATCGGCGCCTGGAACCTGTAGCGCCCAGGGCGCGTCGCAAGTGCCCCCCTTGACTCATTTGCGCTCGGTTGCTTTGCTCTCCTGCGACTTCCGCTGCTCCTGCACGCGCCCGACTGCGCCTATAGGGAAATCCAGTGCAGAATAAATCGCTCTCGCGAGCACATGCGCGCGCAGGCGCACCGTTAAAAGGCCCGGGGGCATTTTTCCTCGAAAACTAATTATTGCCGACTTTGCTCTTGTTGCGCGCTTTTCGTCGTCTACACACGAGTATAATGTAAATGTATATACTTACACTGGGGAGCGAGAGCGAGAGCTGTAGCCGCTCCGATATATATCCGCGGCACAAGCCCTACCCGCGCTCAATTGTGCTTTATTCTCTCTCGATGTTTTCATTGCGCCGGAATTCATTAAAAAGTGAAAGTCCGCCGTATGAAATAATACGGGCCTTTTGACGTTTATGTGTGAATAAATAACAGAGCGTGCGCTGCACCTCTCCTGCACACCTCCTATTAGAATTTCCGAGCCCGCGTACTACTTGCTTCATATATTACCAGCACACTCTTTGCCCGCGCTTAAACTTCAGCCGGCGCTCGTTATTGTACCGAAAAAATCTTGTAACTAATATTATTGATAAAAACACTTGCTCTCGAGCATCGTCATTGAGGAAAACATAATTTACCGAATCTTTTTATTTTCGGTAGTATCGAGTAGCAGTCGCGCTGAAAATAGCACTTTCTCGTTTCTACGATCACTGCTACACGCCGCGGCCTTTTCCACCTGCAACTTTGGATTATATATATATTTTTGCAGGGCCACTTCGCGGCTTAAGCGGATCGAATTAGCATAACCCTCGTGATGAATCTAATCGCTTCTAAGGACACATTATATAGCAGCCGAGAGGCCCTGGAGGCAGGGGCGAAAATAAAGTGCAAAGTAAACCGAGGCTGAGTCGCGAGTGCGGATTCGTTTAATGGAACCGATTGCCTCCCCTAGGTGGGCACGCTCATCATCATCATCATCATCAGCAGCAGCAGCAGCATCGTTGTCGAGCATGTCGTGTTAGTCCTGCTATTGCAGTTTGCGTGAATTCGTTTCAATCAGCCGAGGCAGGGAATAGTGGCAGAGAGGCGGCGGCCGACGTGTCACCGGGGCCGGATAGGCTCTCCTCCTCGCCGCATATAATTACAGGCCCAATTAACCGGTTTCAGCGGAAGCGCCCGTCAGCGAACCACCGGGAACAAAGCTAAAAAGTAGCAGCGTCGTCTGCTGCTCTGCGGACCAGCGGGCATGGGCCTCGGATACAGCCTGCAAGCGTAAACTGCCCGCGAGAGGATGAGAGAAGCGAAATTGAAAGGGAATCCAATGCAGGCCCTACTGCGATTTTCCCGGCGCTCCAGGCCAGCCGCATTATTGTCGTTGTGGAAGCTCGCGGGAGAAAAGAGGAGGAGAAAACGAGGACTACACTCGGTATATATCGGCTCCGTGGCGAGATCAAGCACGGAGGGTGAGGGCCGTAGGGATAGGGAGCGGGGGGGGGCGACGATCTCACCGAGGCCAGACTCGTAAATTTCTTTGATTAGCGCGCGTAGAGCCGGCGCAGCCGCCGCTCGGGCGCTAATTAGCGATAAACGATTCCGCTACTTTGCGCACGCGCAAACGAGTCGGCTCTTTGTGTGCCGCGCACTGAAAACACTTCATTATCGGGCCAGCTAATTCAAGGCCGAGTTTGCTCTCTTTCTCAAATAAATAAGCCAAAACGATGTCGGGAGACTCCCCCGACGCTCTCTGATGCGGCTCTGGCTCTCTCAAAAATTTTAATACCTGCTAAAATGATTTTACTATCGGCTACACTCCGCCGACACGCGTCTTTTGTCCTCTCGCTTGTTGTTTTCTTTTTTTCACCTGTTCGCTTCCCCTACTCGTCGATCGGACATCCTCGTTTTTGTTTTGCCTCGGCTCGAACGATATTTTACGATGCTTGCTCTCGCGTTAGGCCAAAGTAGAATCCGTTGTATATACGAGTTTTTAGAATTTCCATTTCTGCGATGACGTGTATCTTATAGTTTAATCAAAGCCCCACTGAGGTATTGTCTTTTAGGGTAGAGGCGACTTTGAATTATGGTTCGTCGTCCGAAAATGACTTTGGGTATAATGAAAATTTGCTCGCGACGCCGAGTTTGAATACCACCACTATATGAAATTACGTTGGCGTTCTTTTGTTCGAGGTTCATCATAATATTGTCTATATTCGTTGAATGAAAATAATAGTTCGATAGCGGTGGTTTTTTCGAGCGGGTTCTAAAGCGTAACGCGGCTATGTTATTTGACGTGCAAAATTTTCGAGGAACGACGAGGAGCTGCTCATATGGGTACGTTAACCTGCACTTTCACCGGCGACCAAATGACCTCGTGCCGCAGCTGGAGCTTCCTTGGAGGAGCAGCGCAGTAGGTAGACACACGCCTCTATCATCGACAGTTGTCGTTGTTTTTCACTTTTTCAGAGAATTGCGGAGAGCCAGTCAATTTGAGGAGCAAGCCACAAAGCGCCACATGCGCGCGCTCGGCAATTGTCGGAATAAGGAACATGCGCCGCTGCACGTACTCATACCTATACCAAACCGACGACGACGACGACTACTCCGTTTGCGTCGCCCAATCACGAGGCAAGAAAGAAAGACGGACGGCAAGGGAAAAAAAACGGCTGACAAAAAGGGAACAGGATAGGGGTAGCCTTGATACGCTCGACGGATAAAAATGCGAATGTCTTCGCGCGCCCGGAGCGACGATTCGAACGCATTATTTTCTCGCGTGCCCCGATCTGCAATTCCATCCTCACCAGCCTGTATAGCTATATGCACCACTGCTCTGCCCGTGTGAGTATATCTCTGCTCATGGATGGGGCGCATTTGGGAGCGGCATTAAAGAAGTCTCTCTCTTTCTCTCGCACGCGCGCGAGCTTTGCTCGGCAAAAAAATGGGAGTAAAAAGAGAAATCGAGGGGAGAGCGGCCGTGGCTGCGCCGGCAGTGGCACGGCCAATTAGCAGATAATAATTGTTTGAGATTCGGGCCGGCATTATTGACGGATAAATCAAGATGTCGGAATATATGGATGTGCCGGCGCGAGCCCCCCCAGCCGAAGATACCAATCGAGCGATTTCTTTTTCGATATATAAAGCGAAATTCGGCTCTCTCAGCAGACCACTCTCTCGAATCTGTACGCCTGTGTATACACACGGCCGGCTGTTTTATACTTGCTGCGGCTGCTACTGCCTCGCGTGCCTCCCAATAATTAAGCCCGTTCTAGCCTCGGGGGGCTGCTGCTGCGCGGCCCGGCCACGGCGAAACGGCCTCCCCCCCCCCGTTTTCACGACTATATTCACTTTTCTCCTTCGCTTAGTTAATTTCTTGTTTACGGCCCATTCAAATATGGCGTGAATGAACCGCGAGAAACGCGTTAAATGTCGAATGTCACGTTCACGGCTGGGCTCGAGCTCTGTTGTTGCGCGAAAAAACCGAGGAATATTTAAAGTTTATTAATAACTTTATTTTCAATTCATTGCGCGATACGATAAACATACACGAGTGTACTTGCGGTATACACGTAGAGAGGTGCGCGTTGCGTCAGCCGAGAGGCGTTCATTGAAATGAAGATTTTTCTCGGGGCTTTTATTGGGCTGCGAATATATCGTAAGGTTAAATTAAAATATTTCTCGAGGCTGCTGCAGGGAACAACATACATATTGCATTGTGTACAGTGCGCGAGCGCGCAACTGCAAGCCGGTGTCATCGTTACGTAAATCTTTTCCTTTTCTTCCTCCTGGCATTAAAATCGTTTAATTTAATGATCGTATTTAAAGGAGAGGCTGACGGAAGTGAAACCTGTTGCAGAGATATACGCAAACCTGAACGCGCAGGTGATAAAAAAGATAATATTTCTTGGAAAAAATCCCGAGAGTTTCGTATTTTGAAGATTAAGATAGATTGCAGGTAAATTGCCTTGCCTCTACGTTTTACATGCTAGTGCGCGAATGCTATTTTTAATTATGCGCCTGTCACGCGTTTCTTGAATTTTTACTCGATATTTCGGTTAATAATGAGCCAGGAAAAAAATGCTCTATTCCGAGTTCCATTTATGGGGGAGAGTAATTAAAATGAAAAAAAGCTAACAAATTGATTTCAGTCAGATCGGTAATGAAGTATGTCGAAAATTTCGAATATTTTTCAGTACTGCTGCTGTGGTTATAAAGCAACGAGCATTCCTATATTTCAGCAATGCGTGAATAATTGTTACCCTAGGCGCTACCGCATTCCCGCTGAAATTTTCATTTGGCAAATTCTAATAAAAAAACGTAAAATCGCTTTTGCAACGGAAAATAATTGTCGAATGACTAAATGCGCGCGAACGGGCCTCTCGATCCGTTTACTGCGGGCGTTTCAAAATTTTCTCGCGAGAATGGCACTAAATTTCGAGATTTCAGATAGAACAGCTTTTCGATGAGGCGCTTCGATACAGCGCGCTCGGAAAAATTCTCAAAGTTCAAAGTAAAAGAAAAACGCTATTTGCGTAAGCGAAAGTTTAACTAATGCTCGTACGCGGGGCCCAGAGTTCCTACGGCTTTTTTCACCCTGAGTATGACTAATGACTTTTGTTACGTCTCTTACGTTCGCAAATTTTAGCCCGGAGCTATGCGCCGCTTTGCCCACATAACTGCTGAATCGTTCATATCCGTTCGAAAATTTTTCGTCGTTCTCTCGGCTATGTTGGCTTAATCTTGCCGCAGTCGCAACTCTCCATATAGGCGCACGGCACCTCTCGGCTGTGATTTGAGATTTACGCTTTACGCGCGCCGAGTAAAAAATCCCTCAGCTGTTGTAACCGGCGCAGTTGTGACTGCTGCACTTTCGAAAATCCCAAACAGCAAAACAACCAATCGCTGCGATTGAATAATTGCCTCGAGGAAGTAGCGTTTGATCAAATAAATTTAAGCATTCGTAAGAATTGCAATCCCCTGTATAGCTCAGCTTTTTTTCCACCAATACAATATTCCCTCAAAAATGTATAATGTCATCGTGAATGAATTGGCGTAGTGTACGCGTACGGGGGGGGGGGATGAATTGCCGGAAGCAATTACTGGCTGCCGGCCAATAATAGCCGACAGGCATAAAAGGGCAAAACGTTAATATGTCATTGGTATAGGCTGGAGAGTCGCGATGGGTACAGAAGTCGCGGGCCAGCAGCGTCGACAAACTGGCGTGCGATGCAGTAGGACTATAATTAATCGGGCTGTGTAATAAGTCGGTAGCGCGATTCCCGGCACGCGGCGCAATTAATTGGCCTGGATTTACAGGCAGAGACGGGGGCTGGAGTGCTGGGCTTGCGAGTCCAGACGGGACCGGGAGAGAAAGGGGCGCTCGCGTGTCGCCCTCGCTCTGTCGTCGATGCCAGCTCCCTGACGCATAGCCGACGACGACGACGCTTAGAACAGTTCGCCTGGCTGCTGCCTCTTCTTCTTCTTCTTCTTGCGCTCATTAATTTACGATGTGTACATTAGCCGGTGCGATTAAGCCGGCTTATTTCATGAGCACGCGAGAGAGAGCCATGCTTGTGTGCTTTTCTGCTGCCGGCCTGCCAATGCCAACTACTCCAGGCGAGTATACCTCTCGCGCTCGCTCCTGGCGCTCGTTGCTGACCGGTCTTTGACCTTCCTCTGCCATTTTTTCACGAGGCGATTTCAGCTAAGCTCGAACGATAGACAAGTGGGCATAACCGCGCAAGCGCACCTGCGCATTTTTACGATAAATCTCGAGGCTGAAATGTCGTTTACTTTACCGCTACTTTGTTTTTCAGGACAAAGAATTCGGTTTGTTCGCCGCTCTCTCTCTCTCTTGCCTCTATAGATTATTTATTGGCCAATAAAGTGTGTGTATACAAGTGACGCTGCACATTTCTTTGGCCGGGGATAAATAATAAAGGGCGAATAAAAGAAAAATATTAGCCGGGGCATTAGCCGGTCATGCTTAGTCGCGCAGTACTTATTTAATCGGCCTCGATCCTTACGGCTTATGCTAAACGTCGCCCGGCTACAGGCTGCCGGCGTATCGTTATCCGTCCGGAGGAGACGCGCGCGTTTTATCTCGCGACAGAAGCTCCCGAGCATCATCTCGGCCTGTCAGCTTAAGACACGTAGCAAACCGGATGATCGTCACGCGCTGCGGCTACCGCGCCGTACACGCTCAAGACCGTTCGTCAAAACTTCTTTTAACCCGCCCCGGTAGATCAACAAGCAGCCGCAGCTCTATCCTTGCGCTTCCTTCGCACCAGTCACCTTCACCGTTATATCATAATATGTATTTTTCCATCTCCATCAATTTTGCCGTTTTTACCCAGTGATTATTTGTTTATTTGCTTATTTCGCCTGTTGATTAAGCGACTGTTTTCACGAATAAATGACATTTTTTAGACACTCAATAACTGGCCAGTAATTTAAATAACGGTCGCACAATTATCACGCAATTTTTCGAGATTTTTCCTACATAATAATCCACTCGTTCAAATCTCTATTAATCGTTTTGTCGAATCATTTAGCGATGGTTATAATGGCGAGTTTGGAAAAGCTGCACTTACCTCGGAGATATTGCCAATATTATTCATGGCTTGAATATGAATTTTCTAAATTAATATTAAATGTTGTGAAAAATGAAAATCTATTTGAGGGTGGAGAAAAAAGGCGGACGATAAAAACGGTAATTGCCCCCGAGGAGATGGTTGTCGAGGAGGGGGGAAAGAAAAAGAAGAGTATAAAATGTAGTAGGTACGATGTAGTCGATAAATCTGATTCGAAAAATTATGGCTAACTGTAAAGTACAGATCCATCGTCGAAGCGGTGCCGGAGCGGCAGCGGCTGAGGCCGCCACCGCGAAGCCAAGATAAACGACTTACCCAGTCAGTCGGAGGAACATGCGATACGCCTCTATCTACCGCATTCGCATCATATTCCACGTGTTTACCGCGAGCGAGTCCCGGCCTGGATGCGAAGAGGGAGTGAAGGGGAGAGGAAGGGCGAGGACGATAGCTACTCGTTGAACACCCACGTGTGACACGGAATCGCATAATCTGCCGGACGCCGGCCGGGACGAGAGCGTAGGCGCGTCCGGGCCGTTTACAGGTGTACGGCCTCCTCGGCTAACAGGACCCGCGCTCGTTTTTCTCCAGCGGCAGAGCCGTCGGCAAGTCGGGGCCGCGTGTATTCCGCGAAAAAAAAAAACTGACACCCAGAGTGAGGAGGATGAAGAGGAGCTATGCAACTATTTTCTCCCACCACATACTAATGCTCGGTGCTGTAACTGCTGCTTCCGCATCCCCTACAGCTTGGTGCACGGAGAGAAAAAACCAAGAAAAATTACCGATGCGCCACGGTAAAAGTGGACTAATCGTAAACAAACCAAAAATTTGTAGATAAAATCATAAATGT